>JAFJYI010000035.1:4200000-4495000 GCA_019022655.1 Acacia acuminata
ATACAATTTTCGCCATGAAAGTTTAGTCTAAGGAGCACTTGTTAAAGTTTTTTTGGTCTCATTTTTACCCCGAGAAGTTAATAAACATAGCAACCTTTCCGTCCATTGATCTTGATCGTTCAAATTGTTGCTCTTCTTTGTAAACTTTCAGGGGCAAAATTGCTCTTAAAAAAATTCTAGGGTAAATTTGCTCCTAAACAAAAAACTTACGGGGCATATTTGCTCCGTTGTGTTGATGTCCAGGGCAAAAATGATACCAAAAAAAAAAAAAAAAAAAAAAAAAAAAAAAAAAAACTTTTGGGTGACTAGAGCTCCTTAGGCTAAACTTTCATGGCAAAAATGATATTTAACACATAAATAAACAAGTATGTGTGTGTGTGGGCCAAAAAAATTTATACAACCACAAATTTATTCTAATAGATTTTCTAACTTTCTAAATTGTTAAAAATTGTATTAGTTTTGATATGATAAATTAATTTTAACTTAAAATATATATTAAACACATATATTTTTATCAAATATAATAAACTATATAAGTTTGAGATTGTTTGTGTCATTTAAATTTATAATTTTTTTCATAAATATTTATACACACATTTGATCAAGCACATGTTTATTTAAACACTTACTTAAATACTATTTAACTCAAAAAGAAAGAAACAGTAACTTTTTGTTTTGCCTGCAACTTTATACAAATTTATATATAGCAGATATAACGTAAACTTGATATGCATGAAAATGAAAAGATAGAATTTTTTTTATAAATATCATAATTTTAAATTAATTAGAATTTTCTAAGTTTAGGATAAATAATTAATTAATTAGCTAAAATTTTTCCAAGAAAAATATAAGTTTATTGTTAATGGTATTACCGGTTTACTAATAATTTTACTTATTGTACGTCTTTATGGAGTTAAAGAAAGGAGGATACTAATTTTTTTTTTTAAAAAAAAAAGAGATGCTGAATAAATTAAATAGTTGAATATATATAATGGAAGGAGGGTGAAAATGAGTTGTATATTTATTTCGTTAATTTTATTGTCATCAAAAGTCTTCCACTTATGATTTTTCAATCTCGAGAACATTCCCGTATGTTGTTGTGCTCACTGTTATCCTCTTTTGTTGAAATATAGTTTGGGGAAAAAAACTAATCCAACAAATTTAAGGACGAGTGGTTGTATGACATGGGCCGTGGCCTTGCCTCCTCTACCCATTCCGTTCTATACTCACTCATTGACTTAATTTGCATCACCAAAATATGAATAATGGAATTGGCTAGTGTAAGAATATTGGGTTCACATTAGGTGCTATTCCCTCTAATTAGAGGGATTAGGAATTTTTTTTTAATTTTTTTATATATTCTATTTATTTAGATTAAATTATATGCTGTATCTTGAAATTTTTTTTACATCCAATATCTCAAATTAATTAATTTTCAAGATATTGGGATTACAGGAAAAATATTTTTGAATGTAGGACTGAAAATTAATTAATTTGAGATATTGGAGTTACTTGAGTGCGACCGTTTATCTATATATACCCACACTTGTATCGAATTACAATTATGAACTTGATTATAGACGTACAACAAATACACCACATATAGAAAGAATAACAGAAAGTTCAAGAGGAGGAGAATATATAGACATATACCACTCACTGTCTTATTTATAAGTCTCTTTTGAAAAAAAAATTGGTCTTATTTATAAGTCCCTTTGACCAAATAAATGAGATTGTGACAATTTTGCCCCTATTAATTGTACCAATGAAAATAGAGAGAGAATAAAGAGTTAAAGGTACCCAATAATAAATGAGGGTAAAGTTGAAAATTCACCTCATAATCATTGAGCTAACTACCTTTCTTTGGTATGTGTGATTTGGTCAAAATGAGACTTATAAATAGGACACGAGTGGTAGTTTAGTATATTATGTCATGTAACCATGAACCCTTAGCCTTGTTTGGTTTGAGGGAGGGGGGGGGGATTTTTTCCTCCTCTTTATTAAATAGCCTATGAAAACTTTTCAATATTTCAAAAAATATGCTCTCAACAAAAAAGAATATTCTTCGTATTAATGATTTGGTCAATATCCTTCTTTCCAATCCCTTCCTTCCCTTCAAACCAAACAAACCCTTATGCAATTACATATGTATATGGTTTCATGTGCCTCTTTCTCAATCGATGTACCCTTTCCTCATTAGAGGACATATTGCATCAGTTTAATGGTAGAGATTAGAATGATTGGGAATATCAAAATCTTCCACCAAGGCTTTTCTATTATTTATATGTTGACTCACAAGGAATTGGGTTGGACTCTAATCCACCAAGGTAGACTATGGGTCTATTTGAGAAAGCGGTGGGAGGGGAAAAGCCATGGTGATGCTGGTGCATAGTGTTTGGGTTAGTGATCTATTGGAAGGGCTTATTGGCCAAAAGCTATGATACTCTAGCCATCTTGAATTGCTTCTTGCTTGCTTCAAAGTGAGGAAAAAAGAGAGAGAAGAGGCATAAAGAAGACGGTCACTGGTAAGAGGATAGACGATGAGAGGGGAGAGACAGTAAGAGATATAAAACTTGAATAAAAAAAGAAGGAGAGAGAAACAGGGGTGATGATGAATTTTTTAAAATTATATTATAATATATTCATTTCTTTGGCTGGTATAGTAAAAAAGTTTATTTTAGTCCTATTTATAAGATAGAGAGATAAACTTTTCATATAAATTTACAATTTTACCTTTATTTATCATAATATATTTGGAAATTTTTTGAGAAATAATAGGGAAATTTTGGAAAAAAATATATTGGCAATATAAAATCATGAAAAAAAAAAAAAAAATTTTAAATTTGGGGATTTGTTTGAGAAATAATAAGGAAAGCACAATGACATTAATTAGGGAAAAATTATATATGTATTATTTAATAAAATCCATGTTATTTTCCATCTGAACTTGCTTTTTAGTCTTTTTCAAATAATCATCTAAACAAGATTCAATTTAAAAAAAAAAAACCACTTCTACCACCGTCAATCCAAACATAAATCATATTTACAATATAACTTTTATGATATCTTAAATTTACAAAAGTCATTTTCGTAAAAAAGTCACTTACATTCGCTTAATCCAAATGGGCATTGGTATATTCCAACAGCTAGTGTTCAATTGTAGGAATAAAATGTAAAAGATTAAGAAAGTGTAGGGATTATCTCTAATTATTTTAAAGTATAAGGAGTAATTTTTTTTTTTTTTTTACAATGAATCAACACATACGGATTAATTTAAAAATCTAGGCAACTTTAAATTATAAGAATTAAAATATGATTTATTTTTTTTAAAGGATTAAATTTCTTAATACATGGGAGATAATCAGCACAGATGGGGCACATTAATCCCTCACCTCATGTCAAACAGCCTCTAAGGGTCTACCAAAAGGTATATGAACAAAATAGGAATAAACTTTTGTTCGTGGTGACTTCCAGAAATCTAATAGCCACAATCGCCACCTTATACAAAATGAATCCACTTATAGCCACAATGGTACAAGTTTAATGTTGCAAGTATGAACAAATGTTATGTATTGTACCATCTTCTTCATCCGTGAAAAGAATAAATGGATGAGTACATGATGCAAACGCAAGTCTCCACTCCATCAAATTGGCATTTTGCCTTTGCAATATGCTCTCTCCCTTGTAATTAGTTTTTCAAAAAGTGAGCAATGATAAGAATATAAAATAAACAACATAGTAGGTAAAACTCAACATCTGACGACATAGAATGATAAAAACTTAGAAGAAGGTAGAACTGAATTTCTATACAGATCTAAGGGGCATCAAATCTTATAGACACAACCAAAACATTCAAAGGTTTAGTGGGTATATCTTCATCAAATTAATTATTTTATAAAATTTTAAAAATTACTCTTAATATAAGTTATTAGTCAGAGGACTTTATTTCATTAGTTACGAAGTATTATAGTTTACTAGGAATGGTAGGGGAAGGCAAAAAATAGTTAGGGATGTTTGGTGAGAAAATTACTGATACTTTTTCTAGACCTGAATAAAAAATTTAATGATACTTTAAACAATGTATGTTATACTAAAAAACATGTGGGATTTTCTTATAAATATACCCTTTTAGTAGGAACTGAGGACTCCTCATTTTAAGTTAAATTTGAGATATGTTAAATTAAAGAAATTTATTCGATATTTTGATATGGTATCGATTTGGTGCATTATTTAGGGATATCATTATAATTATCATATTTTAAAATTAATTAGAAGTAGTTAAGGTTTGGATAAACAGATAATTAATTAAGAAATTTCTAAGAAAAATATCATATTATTATTGTTATTGTTGTTATTATTATTATATGGGGAGAGGAGAGGAGAGGAAATAGCAAGAGTTGAATCCACGTCTGATATATTAAATTGGCCCAAGCAATCTCATATGGGGGAAGGAGAGGTGAGGAGTTGATGATACGAAGTTACTAGTTCGCCCAAGGTTTCATCAGTCTTTTTCTTGCTGCTCATTTGCGTGACTGGTTTCAACTAAATCTTAAGAAAGAACTAGGTCGGGATCAGCACATCAGATGGAATCTTCTCTTTGGAGTGGGAATTTGGATGTTATGGAATTGGAGAAACAAGTCTACTTTTGATGATGATTTTGCAAGACCCAGTAATCCAGCTTTGGTTACTTTCAGGACCTTCCATTTATTTGTTTTCCAGGACAAAGAGGGGACTGAGGATACGAATAGTCCTCCTCTGCACAGGGTTTGGACAAGACTGGATCAAGTTAAATGTGGATGGGGCAGTTCAGTTATTATGTCCAGAAATAGGGCGTCTTGTGGTGGATTTTTACGTGATTCCTTAGGAGGATGGGTAGCGGGTTTCTCTGCATCTCGTGGTCTTTGTGATCCTCAAGAAGCTGAAGAATGGGCCCTCCTCAAAGGTTTGCAGTTGGCTTGGAACATGGGGCTTAGGAAAATTAAAGCTGAGCCTGACTCTTTGAACCTGGATCATTTGCTGGAGGAAGATGGAGGAGATTGTTTACTGAATTTAGTAACTTTGCAGATCAGAGAATTCAGGCGTCCTTGGAGTCTCCAAATTCACCATATCTCCCGTATTCAGAATAGGGTGGCTGATCAACTAGCGAAAGACTGCAGTTTGCATTCTGATTTTATTGACTCGTGTCCTTCTAGTTTGAGGACCTTAGTTTTACAAGATTGTATGGGATTTAGTTCCCCAACTTCTCTATTTTTAATTTAAAGGTTATGCCTCCTTTTATACCCAAAAAAAAAAAAAAAATAGAGAGAGAAGAGGCAGAGAAAATAGCAGGACATAATGACAAAACAAATTCACAAATGAATTTCTACTTCCCTATTCTACCTAACATACCTAAGGGGCATCAAATCTCATAGACACAACCAAAATATTCAAAGGTTGTGTGGGTATATTTCCACCAAAATTGACAAAAATCAGTAATCTAGAATGAAAAAGTGAGAATATATCTTATAACAATGCTAGTCAATATACGTGTCGCACATAGACACGAGGCTCTCAACATAAAAGAAATTTCCCAGTATAACAGAGTCCGATAAAGAGCTGGCAAACTTCTTCAAAACACTAGTAGTAGTGGTATTGAACAAGAAACCTGAGTCACCCATAGCGTTGTAGCAGACTAATTCATTCCTCAATAAGGGTATCTGAAGAAAGAGAGGTGAAATTTCTGTAGTACGATATTTCTGAGTCCAAACCCAACTCTTCCCGGATGCACAACTTCCCTCTTCCAACACCCATAACTCATATTCATGCACTTTGTATGGAAGACACATAGCAACTTTGTTCTCGTACACACCAAATTCATAAACAGAGGTTGCAAAGGGTATTGATATCAATGTAAAAACTTCTGTTGTCAAGTCAAATGAAACTATCACCCCACGAAGATCTCCGAAATGCTGTCCAAACCAAAACATAGCCCCATTAACAGTAACAGATTTAGAGTTAAAATCTATAAACCGTATAATCTCAAATTCTACTTCTTTCCAAGACCCCGTTCTTAATGAAAATACCTCCACTAGATCAACACAAGGAAAATCGTCTACATTAGGATTCCTAACCCTATGGATTGTCACTATTTTATAATCCCTAACCACCTGACTATACCAAAATCCCGAGTCAACAAAGCAAAAGATGCCATGATCGTTTGTTGATTTGGGTACTTGCCTTACCTCTTTAGTCGCTGGGTTCAACAACAAATGTGAACGATGATGATAATCTACTTCATAACCGAGTTTCACACAAAGCAAGCCGTTGCTGGAACCAACGATTTCAGTAACAGGCCTTAAGGAATCCATGACGGGTAATCTCTCAACCTCCACAGTTTCCTTCTCAAAACGAAGCAAACATGGGGGCCAAAATCCATCGTGCGATGGTATATATGACAGATAAGAAGACAGTTGTTGTGGATAGAGTGATGGTAGTGCTCTTTGATGAAAGAGGGGGACTTCAAGAGATTTCTCCAGTCTTTACACACAGATTGAAATCGGATGAGGCATTTCACACGAAGCCTTTTGAGAATGTCGGTGACAATCTCCGGCGGCAAACAGGGATTCTCGTATCCGGTCGCCATCTTCTTGCCGGACAAAATTAGGGTTAATGGTGAGAAGGAGACGATTGCTTGTTTTTTGTGTAGTGCCTATATGCACACGCGCGCCATATACATACATACATACATATATATATATATATATATATATTCTATTACTATCTTTTAAATCGGATTTGTAATTTAATTGTTATCATTATCTCAGTCGGGAGAGATTTAGATGATTTTATTAGATTTATTCTGTCCTATATCTCTTATATATATAATCGTATTTTCTATTTTTTTAAAAAGACAGAGCGCTTCACTTGGATATAACCTAGTTTTTAGATATGTAATGTACTTGTTATCATTATCTCAGTCTAGAGAGATTTAGATGATTCGATAAGATTTATTCTGTCTTATATTTCTCCTTTATACTCTGAATCAGATACAGGGCAGTTATTTGCGTTTATTACGCCCACATGCCATCGCCCCCGGAAAATAAGAAAGCTCCAGCACTACTACTACTGTGAGTAAAAAAAAAAAAAATTTGGCTTGAGCGCTATATCAAAAAGTTTGAACAAAGAGAGCTAGGAGGAAAAGAAACTTGTAATTGAAGGGCGTGCTTTTATGAATTGAAACCCTATGAAACATCTAAATCAAAGTGAGGACGCGATGCACATGCATGGAAGTCTCCACTTCATCAAAGCAGCCATTTTTTGCCTTTGCAATATACTCGCTCTTGATATATTTTTAAAAAACATTGTGCATTGATTAAAAACATAGTAATTAAAACTCAATATCTGATGATAAAAAGTTAGAAGCAGATAAAACTGAGTTTCTCTATTCTACCGGACAAAGTAAATGTATAGTATTGCCATTCAACATACGTGTCGCACGGTCTCTACATGAAAGAATCTTCCACTCCTATCACGGGCAAACAAAGATAAGGGAGCCTCTCATAAGAATACAAATCACAGCCCGCGTTGCATGTATTTTTTAAATTATATATATATATATTTAAAAAAAATCTAAACGGTAAGATGAGACAATCTCTTAGTGCCTATCCAACGCATCAGGAGCTGGTGTCATCTGGGATATGGGGCACAATATGGTGCTTGTAGGTGGACTGGGATTTGAAACTGACAGATGTCATCATTGAGACTTACTGTCTAGAACTTGTGGAATATATTGAGGCTGATGCGCGATGCACAAGATAAGAATCTTATCTTATCTAGGAGCTTCGAAATCTGTTGGAGCATGATTGGAATGCAAGCCTTTGCTGGCGTAACCGTAGAATGAACAAAGTGGCAGATCTCCTTGATCAGGCCTTTTGTATGTTAGTTTTAGGAGTACAGTAAAAAAAAAATTAATTAAGGATTGTGTATAGATAAATCTTAAATTCTTTCTTTATTCTGAAAATGACATGCACATAAAATAAAAATAGGGGAGTTGAGGTTTTGGTTTTCTTTCAAAATAATAACCAAAAAGAATAATGCAATTTAATTAAATCCTAAAGCTACTATTTTTTGTCCAATCTTTGTAAAATGGAATAGTTAATGGAATATGAATAAAGTGAATTCTCTTGAGAAATTGGTTCAATAGCTATCCTTACTCACTAAATGATATGAGGATTTGAAATCCATCAGGTCTTAATTAAAAACCACAAGTAATCACATTGGCCTGGGTCTAACACTGCTAATCAATAGCTACTCCTACTATCACATTCACAATTATTGCTTAAAAATATTATTCAAGAACCACTTGATGTGTGAAATAGATTGATTTGATGCAATTGTTTCCTCTAATATGAATGCACAATCACGACACTCAAATTAACCCAAATCAATTACGCAAACCAGTAATCACATAGCTTGTATGATCTCATTGAATTAATAGGAAATATATAGCTATAAATGACCAAATCACAATAATTCCAATCCAAACACAATATAAGCAATCTTAGTTTAACAATATGGAGTTCAAATAACTCACAACAAAATCCTACTAAAATTACCTTAGAACATAGTTAGGAATTATAATAACAATAGGAAATTCATAAAGGAATGAAGAAAAACACCTCGTTAATTGAAGCTTTATAACTCAAGCCAAAACCCCAATTATCAAGAGTTGAAAGCTTAGCCACTCATTGGAGCTTATAAAAACTTGTTTGGAACTCTAAAAATCCCATGAAATTGAGCTCCCGGAAGACAGCAGAAGAACTCGCCGGAATCTGGAAACTCGCTGGAAACTGGAGAAAGCGAGCCGGGAAACTCAAGATTCTCTACAGAAGAGACGCTCACATTGCCGGAGTCACAGAATAAACCGAAGAATCAGGATTCTGTGGTGTTAGAATCAGAAGATTCGCCGGAACTGTAAAGAAGAAGCTTGCCGGCGATGAGAATGGAGAAGAAAATCCGACGGAGGTTATAGTGGAGATTTAATGAGAGAGAACGCGATCTCCGGTTTGCAAATATGGTGCCACAGCGCCTCTCCTCTGTCCTCTTCTCTTCGATCTGTGGTCCAGGACTTTGCTTGAAACGAAGAGGGTCGCTGGTTCTCTGTCGTCTCTGCTTTTTTTCTCAGTCTCCAAGTCTGTGACGCCCTGTGGTGGAGGGTGGACGAAACTCGCCGGAGATGGTGAAGGTGGAAGGATTCACAGTCGAAGAAGAGAGGTGAAAGCGGAAGGAGATGAGAGCAAGCGAAGTGAAGGTTCCGAGCGTTCTTTCCAGCGGCACTGTTATGTCGAGGAAGAGAAGATAACCTAAGGGATCAATCTGAAAGGTTAAAAGTTTCGTGGAGTCAATAAAGTGTGAAGTCTTGAAACATTTGTAAGGTCATAATGTAATTTTCAAATATTATGGGTACTTTTATGTAATTGCTTCGGACCTTTTTATTCACAGATTTGCAACTTCCAGGAACTTCTGGAGTCTTTTCTGTAATGTTTCTCCAAACTATGACATTTTCCACACTCTCAAATTTTTTTTTCAAAAACACCTATAATGCAAGATTAAGCATAAGGTAACATTAAAAGTCTAATAAATCATTTGAATGAATAATTAACATACTATAAACATTTTGTCTATAATTACTCTTAATTCAATACAAATATCTTTGACTCAAATTAGTTCTTGATCATACAATAATGTCATAGGAAATGTATTAAAAATTCTAAATTAATCATGAAAAATTATATTAAAATATGGTTTAATCAAGGAGGTTCTCAATTATCCTATGGAGGTCACTCAGTTCTTAACACTTCCAAGTTTTATTTTGGACGCACTCTGTGCTAATTGTAGTTTTGATAATCTCAAAATATTGCTTTTTTTAGCATTTTTTCACAAGTCAACCTAAAACTCTTCTTACATATTTACCTCAAAAGCCATAAAAGCACTTCTAAAATTTTTTTTTTTTTTTTTTTAAAAAAAAAAAAACTATTTAAAGAGTTTTGTACCCATATATAATATGACATGATTCTATCCAAATGAACCGAGTTCCAATATGCCGATATTAATAAAGTATATTAGTTAAATGGATATTAATTTTATTATACTATTTCAATTTTATTATTTTGACCCCAAAACTACATCGCTTTCGATTAATGAAGGGTGTTTCTAGAATTTTGTTTATTTTTTAATTTCATTTTACCAAAACACCCTTCATTAATTCACCTAAAATTGCTAACAAATTAATTAGGCCATTATTATATACGGTTTTCCTTCATTTTATCTCCCAATAATAGGCCATTATTATATACGGTAGTAGTATGTTGTTATGCCAAATATATACTTTATAGCCTTAGAATTTAAGGTTAGTTGGGGCCTAGCTAGAGGGACAACATTAATTTTTGGTTCAGGGTAAAACCCTCAATTATGCAGATAACCTACCTTGGTGTAAAAGCAAAATGAATAGAGAGACTAGTGGCTATAAAGTATGCTAAAAGAGCTTGACAAGTTTGACAAATTTTTGTGGCTTCCTTAAACCTGCTGGCTTTTGAACCTTTTGACTTTATTTCATCTACCTCTGAACTAGACGCAAATAATATTGTTTCAAGTTTTCAAAGCATTATATGAGTGTTAGATATAGTATACGAAAGCCAACCAGCAAACAAAAAATGTGATCCAGAAAATACCGATGGCGGCGAATCTGATTCTTTCGGCAGTCTTTCAGCGGTTTTCCACCTCAGAAAATAATTACGAGATTATCATTTTTAGTGATAAAATATTGATCTAGAGACTTTATCAAAACTCAATCACATTATTTTGAATTATTTTTAAATAGAAAGAAATATATTATATTAAAATTTCTAGATAAAACAAGCCTTATATTATATATATATTAGAATAAATCTATTTTCGTGTTTTAAAAATTTGTATTAGATGGATCTCAGTTACTATAAATCGAGCTAGCCAGATGGGTTTGCTAATTTCAAATTCAAAATTTTGACTAAAGAAACTTAGAAAGAGGTTGAGATAATTTTTTGTAAGACCAAATTCTGCATGTAAATGAATTGTTCGGTAGAGTTTCACTTTGGCACGGACTAAAGAAATTTGAAAGTGGTTGAGAAGAAGCAGAAACAATAATTACCGTGAAATATGAACAGAAAGATTTATTATATTGGAATCAGATACGTATGCTAATAAATTGAGCCATTTGGATTGTGAGGGATATATATTATATAGGTGTTCATACTTCTTTTTTCACACAGTAATATAGATGCAATCAGATCATATCAAACAGTCACAAAACAATACAACCTAAATATTTTAAATATGTTATATCAATTTCTTGCCCAATTATATATATTATATGTAGATATATAAATTACTTAGACAGACGTATAATAAAATAATTGTTCTTTCTGTATAGTGAGGGTGTGTATCACGTATTTGTATAATTATTACTTTTCTAAATATAAAAAAAATATTATTACCTCATGTCCTTAATAAAAGAGTCAGATGACTAATTTGTAAATATTAAAGAGCTTAGTTAAGTTTATATTATTTTCCAGAAAACACTCTACTTGATCTTGTGGATTGAAACTACTCATTTGATGGAAACCCCTTAATACATGCTGTATAAGTGTCAAAATGCATTTAATTCTTACATTTAGGATCAAAGTAAACCTGGCGCTTAATTATATTGGGGACCGAATGGAGTGTTACTTTAATTTATTTATTTTAAAAAATTTAGTGAACTATTATGAAGGATCATGCCTCTAAAATACCTTTTTTTTTTTTATTTAATTAACTAATTACACTTATCATGAATAATAAGGAGAGTGTGCTCATTTTATGTTCATCAACTACTATATACAGTATAATCGTGAGTAATCATGTAAAAGCAATCTTTTCTGAAGTCTAGAAGGCAGGAATTCAACAAATATTGTTGATGATGACTAAAAAGTTCTCTATCATTGTTCTCTCTCTCTAAGACTTGGTAAAAGCTTAATTATGGAGTATATATTGGGAAAATTCCCTTAAGGGCCTAAGTAACCAAGATATTGTCAGAAAATGCCAAAAGAAAAGTCACGTCAGAAAATGCCCTAGTTGTTAACATATACTGATTTAATTTTTAATGTTGTACTGATATAGTTGTTAACGTATACTGATTTAGTTGTTAAAATATAGTTGTTAATGTGTGCTGATTTAGCGATTAATGTTGTATTGATGTAGTTGTTAACGTTTTTTAAATAATCCTAAAAAGGCCTAAGGGCCTTTTCTGACATGTGACTTTTCTTTAGGTCTTTTTTACAATATCTTAATTACTTGGACCCTGAGGGAGATTCCCCATATATTTCTAAAGCTAACTATTGTGTGCCTGAAAGAATATAATACTAATTCTTGCACTGACACTTTGCGCTCCCAAAAGTTTACTACGTAATCGATAAGGTTTAGAAATCAAGCTTCTTTCACTTTATAGTATAAAAAGAAAATTAATATTTAATACCGTTCACCATATAAAATTAATTAGTGTTGATCATATGATATAAATAGATGATACTATCTTTAGTCCTAAATATAAGACACAGTTGACTTTTTTAGAAGATTACAAAAGTTAATTAAATTACTTTAATGTATATATTTATCATTTTTCTTTAAACTAATTTGACTGACTTATAAAATGATATATAATTTAATCATATACATAATATGATATGATTAATTAACTTATTTAGCTTCTTTAACCTCTTTTTAAAAAATTCAATTATGTATTTATATTTAAGAAATGATGTAGGATTTTCGGACTTGCATGTATTGCTCAGTAGTACAGTACTCTGAATGTTGAGTCCAATAATTCTGCTAAAAAGATCACCTTCGTCATTATTTGTTTTTATCTACCAATATTTGTGATCCTACACCAACTGACCCGAACCAGCAGATTCATCAAAACAGTATGTTTCATTTAGTGCAGGAGATGATGTCACATGTTGAACAAAAAATTCCAAAATATACACGATAAACATCATTTTGATTAGCTTTTACTAAAACTATAGTAGAACCATACGAATAAGCCAATTTTCGTGCTAAGTTACTAGAAATATTATAGAAATTGACAGTTACAAACTAGGTCATTCATTTCCCCTAGTTGACGTGGTAACTTGTCCACGTAGCTGAAACCAATGTGTTCATCGTTGAGATGAGATCCACACTGTCTAAATAGTTTTAATAATTAAAATTTAAAATTAAATTTTCAGCTAATTAATTATTTTGATATAAAAATATTTTTTTAAAAAAAACTTACAACCAAGAGATTATCTTTATTTCAGATTATGTATTCATTATTACTTTCCATGTAAATTTAATTAATGAATACATATATATCTATTATTCGAAACTTCATGTAGCAGTTCGTACTCTTCACAAAATAAGAAGTTTTATAAATTTATAGTGTGTGTGCGTGTGTGTATTTGAACCATACAATATGAGCAGATTTGAAGCATTTTTATTTGAAATGCATGATTTCATAAAATCATAGTTAGAGAACAGTATAGCATTTGTGGGTAGGAATCTATCAACTTCTATATATAGTTTTCATGACACAAAAAGAGAATAAAAAGATGAGAGAAAAGCATTTATTGGGATTGCTTTAATTAGTCTACGTTCAATGGATCAGACCCCCTCTTTGATCTTTTGAACCCCACAACCAGACAGTCTTCTATGAAACATGACAACCCTGAAAAGGAAAACTGTGACCATTCATGTGTTTCACTCGGTCAAAAGCTACTAATAGCCCCACCATCCTCCTCTTTGCAATCACGAACGTTACGCTCGAGGCCAGGTTTGGCCATGGCCGGAGAACCATGCGAAGAACGCGGCGGTGAGATACGACGAAGGAATAGATCTGCTGCCCCGTTCCCGATATTCTCTAGTCAATTTCTTTGCTTTCCCTTGCTTGTTCGACAATAAAATGTGCCAACTAGGACTTTATTAATAGCCCACATCAGCATCCACATCACAATTTTTGGTTAAGTATTGTCTCATTAATAATCAACTAACGGTCAATGTGTATCTTTACATATATTTTAAATGTTCATAGTCATTTGTGCCCCTCAAAAAAGAAGTATTTTGTAATTTAACCCTAAGTTATAAGTAGCCTTTTATGCCTCAAAATATTTTTACCCTATCCTTTAAAAAATGCACTTCATCGCAATTCAAATTTCAAAAAGAAGATGGCTATGAATATAACAAAGCATGACCAGGTCAAATTACCCTTAATTATCTAATTTACTTGGGATAACTATGCTTCTATTGAAATAAATAATTACTAAAATATTAATCTGGTGAAAAGGGCTGTTTCTTTCTCCTTCTTGTTTTACACTAGCAAGGGAATTGATGGGCCAAATAAAGATCAAACCACTTTTTTTAATAACTATATATTGTCATAAGTGTTAGTAGTTAGACTTGGAATCAGTCAAAATGAATGAATGCTTGACTACTCTTTAAAAATCAAACCATGTGAAAGACCGTTTCACATTATTCAAACCCCAAGTGGAAACAGAATCAAGGTCTTGTGCCTTGATGATTAAGAATAATAATTAATTAATTAAACTCATACATATAATGGATGAGAGAAATATTTGAAAATTTAATAAATTCTAAAACTTTCCGATTAGTGGAGCGGATGTTATGATTAAGAAATGTTGCTTTTCATCAGCTCCAGAGATTAATTTAATAAATGAATTATAGAAAATAATTTTTAGTAAGAGATGTTTTTTGATAATTGGCACTTTAATAGCGAAAATTAAAACATCTAATTGAGAAAGTATTTGGTGTTGTGGAGTGTATTGATATGCTAGCTTCAATTAAAATTATGCGACAAGATAAGGCAATCTCGTGAGTTTTTTCTTCTTTTTTTTTTTTATGAATAATTCCATATATAATTATATATAGTAGGCAAAAGTATAGTTCTCTAGTCCTCTAATTTTATAAAAAGCTTTAGTTTAGTTTCTTGATTTTATAAAGTATTTTTTTCAATCCTCTAACCCCTAACATCATTAGTCTCAAATAATGTTTTTTGCACATCGATCGTCATTATTTCTTAAAAAATTGAACTTAACATAATAGCATTTAAGAATGTTATGTCAATATTAATTAAAATTTAAAATTTTGCATATTTTGTTAACAATATTAGGGTGAGAAGATTAAAAAAATACTTTATAATTAAAATATCTAAATTAAATCTTATATGAAGTTAAAGAACTATATATGCTTTTGTCTATTTTGTATCATTAATTAGTTCAGATTTAAATCTAATCAGACCTAAAATATGAGATGAAGCTCTTTGGACATGATATATTTTTCATTATATTCTTAATGCCTAAATCCAATACTTCGCCTAAAAAATATAGCCCTTTTCATTTAACTCAACATCAGTTAGGCCATAGGAATTCATAAACTTGCAATTTAAGCTAAAGAGTTGGTCATAATTTTGAATAAAAAAAGCAAAGAAAGAAAATGAACATTGATAAGAAAATGAATATATGTGCTTTTCATAGAGACCTTCATATTCCTTGAGTCAATAATTGCTTGATTAGATGAATTTTCCACATGCATGCTTAGTCTTAAGATCATAATGCATGACCAAGAAAAGGTTAAAAAATTGTCTAAATTTGAATTATAAAAAACTAATCTACTTTTTTGAAAACTCTAAATCATTTCCATAGGGTCCTATCGATGTGTCTTATCAACACTCAACATATACGTCATGCATGCTATCACGTTCATCATTTGAAATTAATAATTTAATATAAATTAATGTATTTTTTATTATTATTGACAAGGTTAATAATAAGCGAGCTAGCTTGAATCCATCCATTTAAATAAATTTTTAATATATAAATATATTTCTGCACAAAAATATGTATATAAACTCACGTACGCATGTGAACGAATATCTGTACATATATTACAATCATCGTGCAAAATTTTTCTTGATTATTGCAAGCTTCACAAAGAATAAATGTACAATAGATATAATTATATATAAAGCTCGAACCATTTGCACACAAGAGATTTTAGATTCTATTTCACTTGTTAATTAACATCCATCAATTCGTAGAGTTTGAATGTTATTGATTAATAGAGTTTATGCACAATAATATGATTAATGCTAGCTGGATCATAGTTGTAATTAAGATTAAGACGTAATTGACACTCTAACCAACAATTCTCATGATATAATAGCTTAATTTGTCCCACTTTTTCATGTTATCATGTTTCTTTTAAATTAAGAGAATATTCACACACTTGAGCAAAAAAAAGAGAATATTCACACACACACACACACACAAATCTTATATCCTCATCCCAAACATTTTCTCTCAAACTCTCACTTGATCTAAGAGAAAGATGTGTCAGTGTGTGTGTGTGACGGACCCAGGATTTTAAGTTTGTGGGTGCATAATTAGTGGTGGGATGCGGGGTTCGGGCGCGCGTCAAATTTTTTTTTTTAAGGAAAGTTTTAAACGCATTAAAAAAACAAAATAATATAAACAATAAAAGAAAAGAAAACTTAACATAGAAAAATAATAATCAAGAATCAACTAACCTTTACATCAAAAAGATTACAAAAGCATTCTTCGATTCTTCATTCCTTGAAAATATTGCATTATATCTTCATCAGCAATTGTATCAAATATATCACGTTCAACATAAGTTAGCATGCACGAAAGTTAAACCAATCATCACTCATCCGGTTGCGCAACTTATCTTTAACAATAGTCATTGCGAGAAAAAAACCCGCTCAACACTTGCAGTTGCTAGGTAGAACAAGTGCCAACTTTATCAACAAATAGACCGGTGGATAAACAATATCCTTTCCCTTCTCAACCATCTTCAAAGCAAGGTCGTAAATTGTTTGCAAATTGCCAAAATCAATCAACTCTCACATCAACAATAAAATTATCGAGACTTGAAGACGAGAAAAGGAATATCGCAAGCTCATCAAACTCCAAAGGATAGAATCTAGCAAACTCAATCAACTTTTCTTTGTTAAAATTAGCAAATGAATCACGAGGATTAAGACAACTCAAACACTCAAGCAACTTGGTATTGACATTATCAAATCGATCATTCAACTCTTGAATGAGTATCAATCATCGTATTAAATAACTCCACCTTAAAGTAGTGGAAGAATGTGAATGATTCCAATCTCCGTCTCGATCTCCCTTTAGGACAATAAACATCATTCATATTTGGAATGTCAATATCATATTTATTGGCAAAAATGTTCGTTTCTTGAAGCAATTCATCAAAACCATTATCTCTCACCTCTTGTAAACGACACTTGACTACCTTCACTAAACCAATTGCATTTAAAAGGTCTTGATCTTTTCTTTGTAGTGCTTGTGACAACTCATAAGAAATCCCCAAGATAAATTTCATAAGATGCAACAAGAATGCAAATTCAAAATCCTCCATGGCATACAAAATGTAACCTGCATCGGTTCTTGCAGTATCATTTTTCGGATCGTCTTCAATAAAGTTCATCAAGGAAATTATTGGAGAAAATAATGAGATAACACTTGTAACCGTACCAAAATGGGAACCCCAACGAGTGTCTCCAGGTCGCTTTAAGGTTGTCTCTTGATTTAAACCTTTTCCAGTCGGTATTTCACCACTAGCAATTCTTTCAAGTATCACCTCATACTGATTCATTTGAAGAATTTCCTTCCGCTTGCATGAACCCCCACAACAAGTAGCCATCTTTTGAAGCATGTCAAAAAATTCTTGAATCTTCTTGTGATGTTTTGCAACCTTCACAAGTGCCAATTGTAACTGATGAGCAAAACAATGAATGTAGAATGCGGATTTGTTGTCTTCCAAAATCAAACTCTTAAGCCCTTTGAATTCACCTCGCATATTACTAGCACCATCATAGCCTTGCCCGCGACATTTAGACAAACTTAAACCAAGTTTAGAAAATAGGGCATCAATCGCTGCTTTTAGTGATTGTGCAGTATCTCGAAACATGAATTATGCCAATAAAACATTCAACAATGAACCCTTTTTTGTTAACATACCGAAGTACAACCGCCATTTGTTCTTTAATTGCAACATCACGAGCTTCATCCACTAGCAAGGAAAAGTAATCATCACCGAGATCACTAATTATTGCTTTAATAGTCAAATCAAAGCACAAGCTTGGGCAAGATCTTTGAATCTTTGGTGAAGTCAATGTGTTATTATCGGGGCATTTTCTAAGACCACATCACTCATCTCTTTATTTGGCTTAGAATAAAACTTAGAATTTCAAGGAATAAACCTTGTTGATTTGAACTCGATTCATCATTTCCCGAAAAGACTTACCATTGCGTAGTAGGAATCTAACACAATCTAAAGAAGTTTTCATAGGAGACGATAATCAATTTTTTGTTGGTCGAAATATTTGAAAAAGCAACTTCAATATGTTGCTTTTGCTTCATCAAATCTTGACAAGCTTGATAACATCTATTGTGAGCACTCTTATGATCTCCAACATGAACTTTAATTCTATCCTTCTTATGCCAATTTTTGAACCCCACACCAACAAATGCTTCCCGTCGAACCACTACCTCCAACCTCCATATCAAGTAGATAACAATACAAGCAAAAACATGCATCTTTTGATACACTATACTCCAACCAGGAACCAAATTCTTCATACCACTTAGGATTGAATCTACGCATTCTTCCATACAATTCCGTTTGAGGGAATGGTTTAAGAATTGGTTGAGTTGGCCCTTGAGCAAATAAGCTCTCCGAATATCCTCTCTTTCTGTAGGATTTGATGTCATTGAATAAATTGAAGGTCTTTTTCCAGGATCCGCTTCAAGATTTTCTATATTAACTTTTCCTTGAGGTGGTGATTGAAAACTTTGAAATTGAGATGCTTGTGGTGGTTGGGAGGATTCTTGGACAGATGGAATTGAAATACTGTTTGAAAGTTGCTCATTTTGAGATTCGGGTTCTGTATTTGTGGGTTTTAGACGTTTGAAATAAGCTTGTATCTTTGACATTTTCTGGGATAAAAAAAGTTTGACAAGATTAGGGAACATGTTGCAACCTATAAGCTAGCTCATATCAATGCTTTCTCTATCGAAAACTATAAGATTGTATGTTTTTTCATACAAGGACACTAAACAACGAAGCTATGATTTCCAACTCCAAAGCAATTTAAATAAAGCTAATCAATGAAGCTAATGTAGAGCAGTGAAATTTAAAGAAAGCTAATAAAATGAAAGCTTTGTTACCTTCGCAGCTTTTGTCAAGACTACCAGTTCTTTTGAAAAGTTGATCAAAGTGCAACTTGCAATAAATAACTCCCTCAAAAGAATTGTAGTTGCTAAGCTGCAAAATACATTGATCAGTCGGTAAAGTTCCAAACAATGAAGAATTTCGGAAGATTAAACAAGAAATAGAACTAAATAATACTCCCAATGAGGAGTATCTATTTGGACCAAGAAGGAAAGTGAAACAGATACGTGAGCGAGTACAAAGAATGGGACATAAATATGATCAACATATATATATACCGGGGCATGTTTCTTGGATTTTTATGAAACAATCAAGTAAAGAAGGAAGCAGGATAAGAATTGGATCAACTTGATGATCATCTTCTTTTTCGTTCTTTTTTTTTTCGGTTAGCGGGTAAACAAACGGCTACAATAGGAGTAACAACTATCGTGGTGAGTTAGAAATTATGGGATATTCAATGACATAGATCAAGAACATTCATTCTACCACGGTTGAAAGCGAAGATTGAAGCTAGCAACAACTTGAATAAGGGGAATCCGAAGCTACTACCGTCGTACGAGGAACCTTGTCAACTAGAAAGGGAAACAATGACCACGAGAGAAGCTGAAAGATGGAAGAATACTCTATCGAGAAGATACCATAATGGCTACCGTCTCAAATTGAAGAACAAAGAAATCAGAAAGCTTCCCATAGGTATAGCAAAACAAGAAGAAAATAAATAAACAAGTGATGAAAATGCTTAAAGTTCTGAGACCACTTGGCAAAGAAGTGAGACAAGAGTTTGTTGTCTGCGAGAGGTGGTAAATGACTATTCACCCACCATAGGATAAATTTTCGAAGCAAACAGCAATAAAAATATTTCTCTTATCGAGAGGTCGCTTAAAAGAAGACGAATTCACTTCATTAATTTAAGCAGTGAATTAATCTCCCATAACTCAGGCTAGTACACAGATAAATAGCACCGCGAGAGACATTCATTAGTCGAGAAGTACGGTAATTATGCACAAGTATGAACCTAAGCTAATATTGTGGCCAAATCGGTAGTCTTGCAATGCTAATTCCTCGACTTAGCTCGATTTAGATGGAAGAGGGTAAAAAAAAACAATGAAAAAACTTACAAAAGGAATGACAAAATGGAGAACGCCACGGGTACATAGTCGGCTGGGACAAAAACTCCAATCGAAGCGGGGAAAATAGAGAGAAAATCGAATCATAATGCAATGCAATAAGATTTAGAGTTGAGAAAGGTTTATTCCATGACCACAAGTCTTACCGGAAGGAACAGGTGAAACCGTGAAAGAGATGAAATTGGAGAAGCGAGAGGGAAGGAATTGAGGAGACGAGAGAGGACGAGGAGCGGCTTCGGCTTCCGCCGACGGCGGACGAGGAATGAGCCTGAGCGACGACGGACAGGGACGAGGCAGAGAGCGTCGGGACGGAGGGGGCAAATGTCGGGATTAGGGAGAGACAGAGAGAAGGCGAGGAAGGCGATGGAAATTGGGGGAAATTGGGGGATTAGGTATTTGGGAGAGGAAGGAAGAGAGAAGGCGTGGGAAAGTGGGGAAAAAAAAAAGAGAGAAAGGGAAATCTCAGTGTTCGAACCGCAGACCTGAGGATAATAGAGTAACACCTTTACCATCTGTTCCACCCACACATTCTCTTATAAATTTCTTGCAAATTATATATATTTTGTGTCTGCACCTGCCCACAGTGGCACTAGTGTAGGTCCGTCCCTGAGTGTGTGTGTGTGTGTGTGTAAGTATTATGATTCAAACTGTTTTTAATTTAACTACTCTTTAATATATGTCTCTCTTTGTTCTAACTTTAAGAATGAAAAGAATATTCTGCTGGACTATCATTGGAGAATATATGCGTTATTATATGAGGCCAAAGCAATAGATGACAGAAGTGTCGATCATCAAAGTGATTAATTTATGCCTTAAATTAGGGTTTTCGAGGAGACTTTTAGTAGTGCAAATTAAACATACATAATGATGCTTTATCTCTGAGAATTCATCACCTAACAGAGAACCTGCCTCTTCTCTCTCTCTCTCTCTCTCTCTCTCTATATATATATATATATATAGATAATGACTTCCATTAGCATGTATATTATACCTAAGCCTACTTTAATTTTAACACTTGATTAATTATCATATAGAATTCAACCAAGTTAATATAGGTCAATAATCTCATGCTTTTCTGACACACACACACTCACACCCTCATTTTTATTATTATTTACAAATGGTGTCAAACTCTTCATCATCAGAAGAAGAAAAAGAAGATAAGAAAAGAACAATAGTCTCTTCCCTTCTAAGCAATATATACTCTAATCAAGTTCACAATTATCTCTTTCGTTTTATAGACTGTAGGCATTAATTTAAAGTGCATGATTATATCGTTTTTATTTTATGAATTATTATATGATGTCCTATATTTTTAAAAACATAATAATATAGATTTAACTTGTCACTTTTTTTAATAACTAAGAATAGTCTTTACATCTTCATAGAGCTAATTGAGGAATGCCATATTGTTTATAGTCCCTGAATGATACAGCTTCCTATATTTTAATTTTTATATTTAATATCGATCTGGGGGTTCAAGTGGAGAAAAGCTACTGGAGTTACATGTGATAAGAATGTACCTAATAAGCTTAAAAGAAAGTTTTATTGAACTACCACAAGACCAGTCATAGAGAACGAGGAGTGATCTATGAATTCAGAAGCATAATGTAACATTTGTGGCAAGTGGAAATCCAACAAGTTAATAAATAGAGATGCCATTGTCATGGTAGATATTCTTGTGAAAAGGATCCTGGATAAAGCCATTGGACTAAATTCTCAATCTAGAATTGTTGATGGATATTTTAGCCTCTAATGTTAGTTCCTAACTTTTATTGTATTTAGTTTTGGTTTATCAATATATGTGTGTGTGGTAGTGAATGTTGGATTCTAAAGGAACCATAAGCTTAAGTTGAGGTAGTAGAGATGAGAATATTGAGATGGATGTATGGTTATATAAGAAAAAATAAAATTCAAAATGATCTCTTATCAGAGGAAGAGTAGGCATGGACCTATATTAAAGAGAAAATGGTTGAAAACCATTTGAAATAGTTTAGACATGTTTAAAGAAGGCCGATATAAGCGCTAGAGAGGAGGGTGGGTTAGATAGTATGAAGTCCTGTAAAAAAATGGGATAGAAAGACCAAAGAAAATACTCAATGAAATATTTAAACATGAAAACCTATCTAAAAATTTAGTTGCTTTGTTGATAGAGGACAATGGCGTCGTATGATCCATGTAACCGACTTTATCTAGTAGAAAGGACAAGGGTTGTAGTTGTTGTATGTTTGTGTATTGATAGTTATATATAGCTTTCCATATAAATTTGATACACTTAAATTTTTTTATCTTTTTCAGTAGGCTAGCTTTGCAAATTGGATGTAGTATTGTTATCTTTTTCATTACCTAACCAATAATGTGGCTGGAGTAAGCTGATTAAGTGTCTTAATCTTTTAATTAAAGTTTACATTATAATAATGGTAGGCGCGTGACGTTCACACACACACCCACACACAAAAAGTTTACATTATAACATTATAGATTAAGTGTCTTAATCTTATGAATCATTCAAATAAAGTTTATATTATGGAATATATGATATGCGCATGCATGACACATCCGCTAATTATGTTTTATTTTAATTGTAGACGTGATTAGCGTGTTGAAAAATGTTTCTTTTCTTAGCATTAGGGCTTTAATTTATTTGAACTGTATATATAATTAAGCCTGTGACTTTGCTTGAAGGGTAAACATTGAGATTATGTCCTATGAATTATTATTTGTAATATGTGATACCATGGGTCGCAATCATGGTAGTGAAAACGTAGTTTTTACGTAAAAACGGAAGGAGAATGAAAGATCGTAAAACGTAAAATCGTAAAATAAAATGAAGTTTTTACCTGCATATGTATATAAGGTACCTTCCTTCATACACACATATCTTGATCAATGCAATATCAATCAAAATGTCTAACATTGTCATTGATCAAACCATATTTTTTATGTGATTTTACATGATTAAATTGGGATTTTTAATGCATTTTCTGGGACATTATTGTATGATTAAGTACTAAGTTGAGTTAGGAACATTTGTATTGAATTAAGTGTAATTAGGGGTAAAATGATCTTTATTTATTAATTACAGAAAAGGACCCAGATGTTTTTGAAATTTCAGTTCGCCCCAAAATAGTTTGAAAATTCTCACTTTAGTCCCTCTCGAACTTTTAAAACTTTCACTTAAGTCTCTTAGTAAACTCGGCGCTTTTGCAAAAACATTGCGTTTTTACGCTTTTACGCTTTAAAGCGGCGCTTTTTACGCTTTTACCTGCGTGCGTTTTTTCCACCACGTAACACGTTTTTGCGAAAAAAAGCGTAAGCGGCGTTTTTTTGCGCTTTTTTTAAGCGCGATTTTGACTACCATGGTCGCAATCTCTTTGTGACATATTTTAAAATTCTTAATTGAATATGTACTTAAAAGGGAGAGACTGATATGTCATATGTCATTGATGCCGTTGGTACAATTGGTTAAATAAAAATGAAAAACAAATTGAAGAAGGACAAAGAATATCTACCATATATTCTTAAAAAAACTAACATGACATTTTTTTTAAGGAAATTATGCTAAATATTGTATATCATATTAAAGAAAAGTTTGAAAGGTTTTCATAATGACTCTTCTTAATTAATTTTATTAATTGTTTTTCCCTTGGTAAAGCTCCTAAAATTGTACTCCACTGATATTTAATGTAAGACTTATTTACTTAATTTGATTAGATTAAGGAAGTTATTTAATTAAAGTGGTTAGTTTAACATGTTTTTTTAATAGTACTCTAATCATCTTTCTTAATTACCTCCATCTCTATTTTTCTTGATTATAGTTAATGGAGCATTAATAGCGATTAATCTTGAAAAGATTCATAAATAGAAAAAATAGATCTTATATTAGGATCAACATCAGCTCCACAATGGAGGGCGTAATAAGGTTAATGCATGACATGAGATTCCTAATGGGTTAGGAAGTCGTATATAATGATCACTTAAAAAATTGTAATTAAGTAAATTGTTCATTAAAAAATAATGGCATGAATGATTATTCTATATATATAATATTTATATGGAGGAGATTACAGAATGACTAAAAGTTACGTTGAATATCCATGTTGCTTGACATTATTGCCACGAAAATATATATTCAAAACTACTCCATAATGCCAAAACAGCTGACTCATTCTTTTAATTAAAAATTGTGGTTGAAAAGACTGGAAATTGGCTTATCATTTATTGATAGACCAAATGTCAAAGCTCTTTTCGACAAATTGCCTAAAGTCAAATATTATTTTTATATATATATACACACATATACATATACATACACACATATATATAGGGTTAAAGACCTAATTTGTCATGGAAGTTTTGCTAAGGGAGCATCTAGCACTCGGAAGTTTTTTGGGTACCAAATTTGCCCTTGAAGTATGAAAAAGGTACCAAATTTGCCCCAAAAGTATGAAAAAGGTAGCAAATTTGCCCATCCGTTAATTTTGACCGTTAAATTTAAGCGAGTGTACACGTGGCATGTCACCTCATCAACCCAATAAGAGTTAAGTATCATTTTTACCCGGAAGTTTTCACTTTGAGAGCAAGTTTGCCGGAAGTTTTCACTAAGGAGCAATTTTACTCCGGAAGTTTACAAAACGTATCAATTTTGCTCTTCTTTCCCATATATTAAATTTGACTATTAAATCAGTCAAAGGCCACACATGTCATGCCTTGAAAAGGTCAAACTTGGAGTCAGAGAAGGAGATCCTTGAGATGTTGAGCTCAAGGCAGCCAAAATTTGTGCAGCCGAACTGGTCACAGAAAGCATCACTTATGATCTAAGCAAATGATTAGTCTATACAAACTGCAGGGCCGGCCCGATTAAGTCCGAGGCCCTCCAGGGCCAATTTCAATTTTTTGGCTTATTTTTCAAGCCCGAGCCCTGCAGGGCCAGGGCTTAAACGGGCCGGTCCGATTTCCCGGCTCTAGTCCCTGTGACCAGTTCGGCTTCACAAATTCTGGCCGCCTTGAGCTCAACATGTCAAGGATCTCCTTCTCTAACTCCAAGTTCAACCTTTTCAATGCATGACATGTGTGGTCTTTGACTGATCTAATAGTCAAATTTAATATTGGGAGAAAGAAGGGCAAAATTGCTACTTTTGTAAACTTCTAGGGCAAAATTGCTCATTAATGAAAACTTCCGGGGCAAAATTGCTCCTCAAAGAAAACTTCCAGGGCAAAAATGATACTTTTTGATTGATGAGGTGGCATGCCACGTGTGTACTCAGTTATTCGTAACGGTCAAAATTAACGGAGAGGCAAATTTGCTACCTTTTTCATACTTCCGGGGCAAATTTGGTACCCTAAAAACTTCCGGGTGCTGGGCGCTCCCTTAGCAAAACTTCCATGGCAAATTAGGTATTTAACCCTATATATATAACATCTCGCAAAATGAACCTATAAATATTCACCTTTTTCTCTACATTCTGATGTTTTCTTTACTCTTTTACAACCTCTCATTAATTTTCTTCAAATCTATCAAAAACAAAAGAGTACTTTCAAGAGCTTAATTATTGCTTTGGTTTCTCTTAATTTTCATCATATATTTTCTTTGCTTTCTATTCTATAGTTTTTTGGTCTTCATAATTTAATCAAGAAATCCTTATAGCCTCTCTAGTGTCTAGGTCTTTCTTTTTTTTTTTCCTATAAATCAATATTAGCATCATTATAAAATATAAGACGCTTTCTTGAAAGAATTAGTGGTTCTCATTTATTTATCAAAAGATTGTCCTTATTTAAAGTTTGATTCAGTTTTCCTTTTTCCTTCTCAAAATGAAACACATGGATTTAAATATGAGTAACATTTTTTATTAAAAGAGAGAGAGAGAGAGAGAGAGAGCCATTTTCAAACAGATTTAATTATTTAACTTCCTCGTTAGTTTGGGTGAGATTGTTTTTTTTTTTTTTTTAATGAATGTGAGATTGTTAGAAGTACAGTACCTTATCATAGAACAAAATGAGTCACTACTACAAGAAGCAGGAATGGCGTCCCAAAAAAAGTTCGTTTTTCAAAAAGAAAAGTGAAAAATAAAGATGGTGACATTTTTGAAATTTTGTGGATGAATTTTGAAATATTGAGCGTTCTTTTAACAAAAACAGACGTCAAAACTTTTGGCGTCCTAACTTGAAACCCAATTTAGAAAAGGGGCGCCAAAAGTTAAAATTTGTTGTATGAATGTTGATGCTTAGAATTGCGATTCAAAAGATCAAGTTGCTTCTTCTCAAAACAGACCACACTCTCAACTTCTTCTCTCCTCTCCCACTCCATCTCCGTCTCCGTCTTTATGGAGAATATTGGCGAAGAGTACAGGTATTACAGTCAATAGGATATGAAGTCCCAAGGCAACAAGGCTGACACTAGTGGCTTGTGATCCTAACATCACCTTCAATCTAGGCCCTCCGATATATTCTCCTCCCGCCTCACTGAAGTTTTGCCTTTGTAACCATCTTCTTAACCTACGCATCCCAATTTCCCAGATCTACCTTCATCCTCCTCCTCTTTTCAATTTTCTTATGCAATTACTAGATCTACATTCGTACTCTTCTTCTGGTTTTCAATTTTCTTCTGTAATGGTAGTTTTTGCTTGATTTCCTCTTCTTCTACTCTTTCTGCTTTCTTCGTTACTTCGCACCAGTTTCTTTTCCAATCCACCACAGATCTCCTCTAGCCCTTCCCCCTCTTCACAGGACCTCTCACCAACCTTGACCTCGTCTCCATCTCCATCTCCTCTAGTTGCCTTCTCAACTCCTGCCAAGTCACCCTTGGGTTTTTTACCTCCCGCACCCTCTCCTGACAATCAAAGTCCTACTCCCCCTCCTTCTTTGTCCCCATCTCCATCTCCATTTTCAGCACCGAAGCCTACTGATGGTAGTGTAGTTAGCTACACTGGTTTGAACGATGAAGAAGTTATGACGGATAGTTCATCTGGAGGAATGAACCCAACTTCTGTCAATTTTTTTTAAATAAATAAAACCTTGCGGCTTCTATTTTAAAAAGGGACTTACGCGTACCTTTTTTAATGGACGTTGTTCTCAGACTTTACTACGCAGCTCGCATAGGTGTCCCCTGGAAAAGGACATAGAAGGGCCTAAAAACATACGTTAAAAATGCTTTCAATAGTAGTGATCCTTGAGCAATTTCTCATACGCATATGCATCTCATCCAATTGTATCACTACTTTGTACACTCGCTTCTCAACCTCTACCAATTTTTTGTACTCCTTCTCTTTCTCTGCTGTTGTTGACTTTCCAAATGAGGAGGCCTCGACGAGAGCATGATCTCCTCTAGCTGTCTTGACAAGTAGCCGTCCAAGTCAACAAGCTTGGCCTTGGCATTGTCAACGAATTCATGGTTGAGTCGGTCACGAGGACCCAGGGCATGGAGTCTAAGCGATGTCGTAGATGGTGTGGATGATGGAAGCCAACAATTTTGGGTCACTGATGTGGGGCATCTACACAATTACTTTAGGATCTTTGATACCAGAAGACGATGATGAAGATGGATCAGACAACGGAGGGTGTAACATCCTCATTTTTCATGTGCATTAATGTGAAATTATTTGCATATGCGAATTTTCATGAAGTTATGTGTAATAAATTTGGCCAAAAAGGAATGAGAAGAAGTTGCATGAGTATTTTTAGGAAATAAGAAAAAAAAATTGAAGCAAGGTTAAAATTATAATTTTCATGAAATTGTGCCATATGTTTTATAATTATTTAGAATTTATGGGCGCATGAGCATGGGTTATAAGTTAACAAAGTGGGTTAAAACCATCCTAATAGAGGCTTAAATTTTTGGCCAAACTAAGAAAAAAGAAAGAATGAAATTGGCCAAACATCTTCCGACTAAATGGTTGGATTTTTACATGATGGCAAAGTGGTAAATAATGGGTTAGTTGGAGGTCTTTTTTTCCCTTCATTTAGCCATCCGTATGGACCCTTTTTAATTGACATTAAATCACTCATTTTTCCACTCAAGCTTGACCAACACGAGAGACAAGGGAAGGAGGAAGAGTGGAAAAATTCTAAGAGAAAGGGAGAAGGAAAAACTCAAGGATTCAATAGGTAAGCTTTAGGTAACCTCTTCCATCTCTTCTAAGCTTCTTTTTGCAACTCTTATTGATCCAAAAATCTGTCTTCTTATGGTGTTCATGAAGGGGGGCTGAAAATCTTGGGTAAACAAGGAAGAAGAAATTACAAGAACATCAAAGGTTAGTGATTCTACCTCCTTATGGAGTATTTGAGTTGGTGAATTAATTTATGGTGATATTCCCTTGCATTCTTGAAAATGTGGAAACCCTAAGTTTATGGGGAGTTGCTGCCCAATTTCTTAAATATGATTAGAGTATGATCAAGGGTTCAAACAACAAATTAGGAATGATTATAGACAAGATTACGGTGTTAGAATGGAAATTTGACATGTTGTTGGTTAGACTAATTTTTGTCCAGCTGGACATCGGTGTTTTGAGAATGGATTTTGGTGTTTTTAGTTGTTTTAAAGTGTTTAAAATGAGATTTTGTATGAGGTTAAACTTGGATCATAATTTTGGGAGCATATATGGAAGTTGAAATTCATTAGGGTGCTGTTTCTGGAAATTTCAGAATAAGGACGAAAGTTAAGAGAATATAGGCCCATATTAAATTCCTTAATAAGAAAAGGAATTTAGAATAAAAGGACACAGAAATTGGGTTTATTTTAAATTATCAAAAGGGAATATTTACAGTGGAGGAATTAATTATATTTATATTTTGTTATTTTAGGACTGTTTGTGATAGTGTGCACCGAGAAAATTCATCATTATTCGTGGTCGACTATCAGGTAGTAACCTTAATCTTCATATACTCTGCCTTGAAATTGCATACATTTAGTTATCATTTATTTCCTAGTGCTATGGGAAGAACATCTTTGTGTGCATTAAGGGCTTTCTTTGTGTCTTTGTGCCCTGGTGGCTCTGTCTTTGTGTGCTATTAGGACCACTGATTCCGTGTTGTGTGCTATTAGGATCGCTTAGTTCCGGATTTGGATGTGTGCCTTGATGCGAATGTCATGTGGTATTTGTTTATTTATGGTTTTTCTTACATGGATTGTTATACATTTTATATGACATTAACGGTTACTCGGGATTCAATTTTTGAATCCCGGCCCCTTGTAAGCCATGCGCGGTTCATCCCAGCGGAGCGAGGAGATAGAGGTAAGGCTCGGAGAGACGGGGCTAGTGTGTTGGTGGTTTCCGATGTTTTGCTTTTGGGAATTTATTTTGGTTCTTGGATGATTGTAGATTATTATTCGGCTGTCTGGGCGGGATGATGTATATTTTGATCCTCGGGAAGAATTTATCCTTCCGTATTTCTATCGGTATATTTTTGTCCAAACCTAGGTGCGTGCTGTTGTTTGAACTCGATGCGTGATGTGAATTAACCTGGGAAAATAAGCTAAAATTAAATAAAAGTGAAGGACCACACTACCCGCCACCCGAAAGGCGAGGCGTAGGTGTGTTACTGAAGGAGAGCGAATTGCATTTTGATATCATAGAGCTTAGAATTGAAAGTGGCGGTGGCAAAGAAATAAGGGAGGTAGGGCATGAAGGAGGAGAGAAGAGGAAAGTTTCTAGGGCTAGGATCCATGGCTGATGAATGATTGATGGTGGTGACAACGGCTAGGTCTTTGTCCGTACGAGATGAACGATGATTGTGTCTTGAATTGCCAACACTTACGGCATCTCTACTACAAAAAGAGACGTCGTAAGTCAGACTTACGACATCCCTTTCCTAGCAAACATCATCCCTAAGTTTTACTACATCACTCATATATGCATCCCCCTGTAAAGGAACACATAAATGGCCTAAAAACGAATGTTATAAAGTTTTTTTGCAGTAGTGAATATATGGTTTCATATCCTAAATCTATTTTACAAGCCTCTCTCTCTCTCTCTCTCTAGATCTCCCTCACATAAAGAGATAATGAGAAAGAGATTAAGGGTATGCTTGTTTTTGTTTTCTATTCTTTAAAAAAAAAAAAAAAAAAAAAAAAAAAAACTGTTTTATAAAATTGTTTATTGAAACAAGTGTTACGTTGAAAACAAGAAAAATAAAAAATCTATTTGGGTAGTTGTTTTAAGAAAATATTTTTCTTAGTTTTTTTAATTTTTAAAAGCAATTCATTAAAAACAGTTTTCCAAACAAGTTTTTTAGTTTTTTTTTTAAATTTAACAACAACCACAATTGTTTTTAAAAACAAAATCAAAAACGCCCTAAAGCTTTTTTTTTTTTTTTTTTTATGAATGCCAAAGAGAAGTTTACACACAAACACATTGAAATTTCAAGCACGTGTAGTACGTATATCATAAGAATTTTGTCGGTAACAAAGTCCCTATTCTCTCTCTCTATTGATTGAATACAACATATCCCTTGTCTTTGTTCTTCTTGCTTGCTCCTACGCAAACAAAAACACATGCTTTAACATTTCATCATATATTGTCTTTCCGTGAAGCATCTTTCCGACAAGAAGAAAAAACGAATATGAATCAAAGCCTGAAAGGGCTAAACATTAATGCTGACCAAATCAAAACTCAAAACTGTCACATAAAGCAATAATTCACCAAAAGAAACAAAACGATATTCATTGACCAAAAAAACAAAAGGTATCTTTGAATTTGAAAGCATATGTTGCTTCTAGGAAAAGATGTCATATGTTTTTATCGACAAAATATTATATTTAAGTCTTATAAAAAAAAAATAGAATCTTGAAAACTTAAAGTTTATAGGTATATCTTTGTTAAACATATATTAAACACATATGTGTTGAACTTCATTTTTAGAATACAAGAATAACAGAAAAAGAAAATCATGTAATACAATTTATAACAATTTTTATTATTTACAATCTACGAATATCTATTAACTTTAACATCATTTTCTTAGAAATTAACATGTGTGTGATGTACACCCACGTTTCAATATCGTAGCACGGGCCAAAGAAAAGGATAAATCGTATATGCTGACGTAGGCTGCGCATCAGCAGGTTCATACCATAGAGATGCTGTAGCACGTGCTTCTCATAAGTCGGCTACGGTCAAATGCCGGTGCACTTCAAACACGTGTCAGCATCTTACCTATCCAACACAGACTCCCCGAACCAGAAAGTTTGAATCATTGACCGCCCCACGGCCAAAAATCCCCTCCCCTCTCACGCCCTACTCATGGCGCGTGCTGTGCAAGGTACTCGCGTATTATATCCTACCTCCATCCCCAGTTCCAACTTTCAAGTACTCATTTATATTTATCAAAACAAATTGTTAAAATTAATTAAAAATAATAAATATGTTTTTTTTAACGATATCCATATTTATGAAAAGAGAAAAGGATTTCTTCAGTTACTAGGGATCAATTATCTCCAATGACTCTCAAAATTACGTTATTTTGGATTAATGAAAGGTGTTTTAGTAATTTTATACCCTTCATTAATTCACTTAAAATTACAAATGTACCCTTCATTAATTTAAAAAGCGTAGTTTTGGATCCGGATTCTCTCAGAATCGCTTCCCTCCTCATCCCTCAGTATCTTTTCATCTGAGCTGTTCAAAAATTGATCTAAGGATCCAAAATCATTAATGTCAAAAAATCACATGCGGTAAATATAAAAATTTAAAAATCTCTCTTTGAGCGTTAGATTCATTTTAGGACAGTTCAAATCAAAAGATCTTGAGAGATGAGGAGGAAAGATTATGAGATAATCTATTTAGAAGTAATTCTAGGTTACTAGAGATAACTTATCTCCAAATAGTAGAAAAAATATTTTTCCCTCATGAAAATGATAAATGAGAGAAAGAATAAATACCCTCATTTAGAAGTGTTCTATACTGTGAATCAAATCGGATGGAGTACAATAAATACAGTCAATGGGTAAATTTTTTTTTTTTTTTTTTTTTTTTTAAACAACTGTAATATTTGCTTTGGCAAATCTCAAATAAAACTTATATTTTAGCACACACATTCACAGATTTAAAGCTTATATTTTAAGATGGAGGAAGTACAAAGCAGTACATTATACTAGGGCACACAACAGGAAGAGTTTTTGTTCCTGACCATTCACTTAATTAATTTTGTTATATAAATGCATAGTTTTGTGTATAATTTAGGGAAAATTCTTTTAAGGTCTTAATGGATCAAGAAAATATAATAAAAAGTTTAACAGAAAATTATATATGATATCGAAAAAAGTTAAAAGAGTTGTCAAAAAACTTTTTATCATCGAAGTTGTTAATCAACATCTTTTACATCAGATTTTTCCTATAATTTTTTTGTAGCTATCACCTGTTCCTTCATATTAAATAAGAATAAAGGTTAGAAATTATTAATGGCAGTAAAAAAAAGAATTTGTTAAATTTTTAGGAGTTAGTGATATATATATATTTTTTTAACTTATAATAAAATACCTTAAAATCCAAGTAGAGCATAATTAATTTAATTTAAAATAACAATATTAGTCAGTCATTGATGTTTCTAGAAACAAGATGTAGAAAATTTAGATGCAGTCAACATGAGCTTTGTTTGACTCTTCTTTTCCCAATCGACGACGGTATAAAAAATAGTAAAGAATAGAAACGTACATAGACCAGTGTACACAGAAGGTAGATTTTAATTGGGTTTCCCAAAAGTTGCCATTAAGTCATCTTTTGGATTCTACTCCTTGCTACTTTCTACTACTTATATATCCACACAAACAAAACCGCTGCTTTAGTTTAATGTTCAATTATTCAAGCTTCTTTACCAAACAAGGGAAAATAATATTCTCCAATCTACTTATATATCCACATAAATGTTTGTTCTTTTTCCCTTGTTTTGACCAAAACTAAATGTTTCGTCACAAACATATATTCATACATTAACATATATGGTTAGTTAAGGAAGTGTGTCTTTGATCTTAATTAGGTAGCTTTCCCTCTCCCTGGCCCAAACACATAGGGAATAATTAATAATAGTGAGGTTCAGATTTTATAATTTTCTTATTAAAAAAAAGATTTTATAATTCATACATGACTAATTAAAATTAAAAATTGTAGGCCGTTATAAAAAAAAAAAAAGGTTGTCCTTTTTAATTAAGAGAAATCTAATCATAGTTGACTCAAAATAATTAATCAATACTCCCTCAGTTCTATTTATAAGAAAGAACCGTTGCACATACTCCGTTTCAAATTATAAGAAACATTAAGAGAATGCTTTATTTTTTTACCTCTTACTTTTCCATTTTGCTCTTATTTAATGTCAATATAATAAATTTTCACAACCCTCAAAGACCTATTACGTACTTCTACCATATTTATTTTTTTATCCTCTCTCTTCTATAGTCTTCCTTATAATAATTTTTTTATTCTCTCTCTTATTCCTTATCTCCTAAAAAATGAAGGTATTTTAGTCCAAAAAGGGTTGCAATTTTAACACACATATTGCTCTTAACTGTCACTTGGAATCATGAGATTTGGTTAAACACTTCTTATAACACAAATGTACAAGTATACAGATTTCTTTACCTTTGACAAATTGACTGGATTTTGGGGTGTTCAAAGCTTTGTGTGTTGACCAGAATTCTGATATCTGGAAAATGGTTATATATATAAATTCAATTAATTGGGGAGTTTTATTGGGCATTTTATTTGAGGTTTTCTTAATATAATTGTTTTGAGGTACTGCAGTCTTTTAATTCTTATTGAAAGGCGCACAAACTAATTAATTACACAGAATTTAGAAAAAATAAAATATGATAGGAGTATCAGAAAAATAAAATATAAATATGATATGATAGGTCAGTCTCCTTAATTGAAGTAGCAAACGAAGTGGAAAGTGTCTCCCTGTGAGAAAGCACATTTCATTAGTCATATAAGACTGGAAGTGGAAGGTAATTTGTCAACCTCCTTATTTTATAAAAGCGGCATCAACATCTCTCTCTCTCTCTCTCCTCTTTCTGCATTCAAACTTCAAACCTAAAGATCTTTTCCATTTTACTTGTATATATACAATATATACCAAACAACTTGAAAGATACGGCTCACTCTTATCTTCTCTTTCTTCTCATCATTCTCCTTCTCCTTTATCTTCTTCTTCCTCTTCTTCATGTCTGATGAGCACAACAAGGAATTATACGACCAAGGCAGATCCACCATGTACTCATCATCGTTGTCTTATGATTCACAAGTTTTTGATCCTTCTTCTTACATGAGCTTAACCGAATGTCTTCAAATAGGAGCCATGGACTACAATTCACTCGCGACTTCTTTTGGTCTCTCTGAGGTTTTGGTTTCTTCTGCTGACCAACAAGGCAACACTCAGAATCCATCATCTGGAGATATTGCAGACTGTGGTGTCTCCGGCGCCGGAGGTGAAACTCCACTACTCACCCAGAACTCATCTCTCTCTTCTTCTTGTTCTGAACCTGGCGCTGAAGAAGAAGATTCTGGGAAGAACACTGTAGTTGACGATCATGACCGAGCAAAAGGAGAAGAGGAAGCAGAAAAATCTAAGAAAGGGTAAGTTTCTTCTTCTGCTTCTTCTCTTTTTTTTTCTTCTTGATATTATCGCCCACTATCTAATTCGGAGTTCGTGGCTGCTCTGTGTCTCCTCCGTGATTAAAACTCAACACCCAAAGAGATCTAGCGGGCCCTACACCCCTAGGCCTACTCTGTGTTGATTCTTCTTCTCTTCTTTTCTTTTCCCCCTTAAGCTTTGCGCGTCTGTATTGGATTTGACCTAATATACAGAATCATAACTGATTATAAATACAAGTGTGAAATGATCAGTGCCTATTAATTTGTGCCAGTAGGATGGGTGATGTTTAAGACTGAAACTAGAGCTTGATATTTACTGCACTGCGTTTTGTTTTAATTATGTATGGAAAAAATTAATTAAATGGTGCAAGTGGAATATAATAGATGGAATTGATAATTATCTGTGTTGGATTTATGATAAACAGGAAGAAAGGAAAGAAGAAGGGAGAGAAGAAAGAGAAGGAGCCAAGGTTTGCTTTCATGACAAAAAGTGAGGTTGATCAGCTGGAAGACGGCTACCGTTGGAGAAAATATGGCCAGAAAGCTGTCAAAAATAGCCCTTACCCAAGGTATACAAACGCACCCTTAGCTTATTTCTCTTGACCAAATATTTTTGCTTAATATTTTGAATTAAAAGAACAAACGCTAATGGCACAAGGTTATCAATGAAATCGAACTCATAACCTCTCAATTTTAGGAGGAGCATGCAGCCACTAGGCCACACTTCTGCACTGAAATTCTTAGTTTCATCCAAAAAAGTAGTCCCCTATATGGATTAAATCCAAGGAAAATCAAGTAATGGAAACTACATCAGATTCAAAGTTATCCCTCAACCCAAAAGATCATGTATGTTTGTGGAAGACTTTGAAACACATAATTAACAACCAAGAACAATTGATATGGTATAATCCGAACAAATGTGAACTGAGAATCACGGCAGAAAATTAACCTAGGCGGCATTCACACTATGACAAGACAGAATATATTAATAGTGTTTAACACATGCGCAAAAGAATCTAGACTTAGGTAAAATATAGTTGAACGTTGCTTTAATTTACATGTCATTGCAGGAGCTATTATAGGTGCACAACACAGAAGTGCACGGTGAAGAAACGAGTGGAGAGGTCGTTTGAGGATCCAACGACTGTGATAACAACGTACGAAGGTCAGCATAACCATCCTGTCCCCACTTCTCTCCGAGGGAATTATAATTCTGCTGCCATGTTCACGCCTTCTTCTTCTTCCTCAACTTCCTCGTCCTCTTCCTTTCTCTCTCCTCTCATGATGATCCCAACCCATCCATTTCCTCATCATCAAGACTTGCTTCGCCTTCATGGAGCCTCCAATAATATGAATAATAATTCTCTCTATTATTCTCACAGCTATGCTAATCCTAACTCTGTTCATCAGTATCGTCATCATAATTATCATCATCAGCTTCCACTTTCTGATCAGCATCATGACAATGGCCTTCTTCAAGACTTAATCCCTTCTTCTATGTTCTTCAAACAAGAACCTCGAGAATGACTAGCTAGTCTCTCATTAGAGAATCTCGCTCTTTTGTTGTGTATATATATCTATCCCTCCACACCCACACGGTGGAAGCCTAATGCATTAGGCCATCACTATAATGGATGTCTAGTTCCATATATATATTGTAGCTATATGTATGTTTAGAGATCTATATATTTATATATGAGTACTTACTGATCAGAAACCTACTTGGAGTGCTTTATTTCGAGGTGGGTTTAGCTTGATTAGCTAGCTATTGCTAGAAAGGGACCCATATCTAATATTGTAAGCAGGTGATTGATGAGTCCATGTTATATGGGATTTGCAAATTTTGCATCTTTCTAAGAAGAGCGTAATGTCACTTTTCACTGATTATATATTGAAACATACGCAAATGTTATTTATGGTTCAACTCTTGTTTGTGATGTTGTGTAGTGCATCTTTTTGGCATAGCTTAGCTAGTTATTACTACAGTCTTTGGAAGTTTCTGGGAGATTAATTTGAACCACAAAAATTGTTGTTTGTGGCTTTTTTTTTCCCCTTTTAATAGTTTTGAAACAATCATAAATGGATGCTTGTGTTTGTTTATGAGAAAGAGAATCTGATTTGATTGTTTTCATTGAGATTAATTAGAGTTATATAAACTTAAGAAATGTATTTGTGTGGAAGAGAACACTCACATTATCTTTCTCACTTGTCATAAATAGATGGTTTAGATTTCACATTTTATAAATTAAAGTTTATTAATTTTTTATGGATTGCAGATATGAATGATATGTATCAAATTTAAATTTACTTATTTATGTTTATAGAAATAATTTTATAAAAGATTAAATCTAAATCATATATTGTTTTAATCTAACATGATTTAAAAATGAAAAATGAAAAAAAAAGAACAATGAAATAAACCTAACCCGTATTTATGTATAGTTTACTTTTTTTTAGACCTCTGTGCGGCTTTTATTGAATAAAGATGTTATTGTAATTTTAATTTAATAACTTTAAAAAAATGTGATTTTAAAACAGGTGACACTCAGAGAAAAACAAGCACAAATAAGTTTCATAAAGGGTGTGTGCATATAATTCACTGCGTGGAACAGCAATAGAGGAGATATAGAAGATCAAATTGAATTGAAAATTATAAATATGTGTGTATGTGTGTGAACCACCAGCCTATTGGCGACTAGAGAAAATAAGAATAAAAAGAACAAATTGACTTCAACATATCTTCGAACTTGCCAAACTTTATCTATACTTTAATTCATAAGTAAAACAAAGCTGCTGAGTTTGTACGTGACTTGAAAACTTCTCTTTAATTTATCCTTTTTGTTTATACAACTTTAATTTATCCTTTTAATTATAGTGTCTTTGTGTATTATATTCATTTTCTGAAGGCCAATTAAGTGGAAATTAAAATTATCTAAGAATTATCTTAGTAATTAATCTGACACAAGTGGATTCAATCGTATAAAAACTGCGCTGTCTTATCCTTATTTTAAAATTTTTCCTTAAATTTCATGTAAATATACCATAAGTTAGTATTGTTCACAAATTTATAACGTGGTTGATGTTACCAAAATTTAACTAAATTTAACTAAGCACCGTAAGTGTATGGATCATGAAAATAGTAAGTAGCAAATCAACGTTATCCCATAGAGACTCAGTCAAACTAATGATTAGGTGTTAAATTTCTTTTTTTCATTTAAGTTGAGAAAATCAGAATTGTTTTCAGAAATAGTAAAAAGAAATTTAGTAGAAACGAGAACTTTCACAAAGAGCAAATTTCAATAATAAGAACGAAGAACCTAAAGTCACTAATCCTTTATTAGCTTCATAAACTTGGTTTTCATTAATTTAATTAGCTTTAATATCAATTTTGTTAATCTCAAGTATAAATAGCTATAAGTGCCTCGGTCCACTTACAACCCTCTCTTAAGTATAATTTGTTATGTCTAACATAATTATTCAAGAGGAAAATAAAATCAAACACACTTTTCAACAATTATATAGGGCCATTAGATATATGTCTATCTTAACCGCAAATTAAATCGTAATCTAATATCGAGCCTAATTAAAATTCATTCCGTCAAGGTAAATCCTAATGCTCAAAATTCAATGATGGTCAATCACTAAATAAATAAATCTAAACAAGATTAAGTAACCAAAATTAATATCAAATTTAACTAAACAATGAAAACCAAATTTAATCCACCTATAAGTTAATAGCTACCCTAGGTTGCAAAGAAAATTAGCCACACATGGCTATACTAAAATCAATGAAGATGAAACTCAGAATCAAGAAATAAAAGAAAAATAAAGGAAAGATAGGAGAAATCAAGATCGCCCCTAATCGCTCTCAGCTATCCAGTTCTCTATCTGCTCTGCATCTTGAATTCTCGTTAGAATCACGCTCCTCTCCTTCTTGATTTTCGTTTCTGCTGTGCGTCCCCAATTCTCCTTTCTTTTCCCTTACACACACATATATATTATTCTAAATCACATAATATCTCCTACAAATCAAAATAGGATATCAATAGATTTTATGTTATAATATTCTTTTATCCTATATTTAATTAAAAAGTAGATAAATAGATAAAAGATAATTAAATAGGTATAAAATATTAATAAATCCAACTCATTATACCATAAAATATATACCTATTTAATTATAAAATATATACCTATCCGTGGTTCATTCATTGAATTTTATATAATACAAAAAAAAAAAAGGATAAAGTATACGTTTAGCCCTTCATATTTGTCTTTGATATTATTTTAGTCCCTTAAGTTTTTAAAGTACACATTTGATTTTAATGTTAACACCGATAATCGACTTAAAGGAAAATACTGACTCAACAATTTTAAGTGATGACTATGCAATTAAATACTTAACAAGTATGCTTATATGTTAGTATTTTAATACATTAATATTTTAAATCATATTAATTGAAAAATATTTAATCTTCTTTAAAAAAAAATAATAATTTAAGTTTTTACAAACTGTGATAAACCGTAAAAACATTTTGTGAAATTAAATATTTTCAATTAATATGATTTAAAATATTAATTTATTAAAATCCTAACATATAAGCATATTTGATCAGTATTTAATTGCACAGTTATCGCTTAAAATTGTTGAGTCAGTATTTTCCTTTAAATCAGATTAACGGTGTTAACATTAAGGGATCAAATATGCACTTTACAAATTTAAGAGACTAAAATGATATCAAAGACAAACATAAAAGATCATACGTATACTTTAAGCCCCCCCCCCCCCCCCCCCCCCCCAAAAAAAAAAAAAAAGAGCGTTTAGTTTATCTCTTAAGCAAGCTGCATGCTACTGAATAATTTAATGTCATGTCATTATAAAAAAGAAAAAAGCTAAGGTTTTACAAATTAATCGCTAAATTTCTATCTTTCAATTATAATAATAGCCTTAAAAACATCGACACAACTAAATTTTTTAACGTTGAACAAATTAGATAATAATAATAGGAGATTTATTCTCGTATCCGCTTAATGTGTATTCACGAGTCTCGACTTGGTTGTTATCTTTTTGAAAGGCAGTGTCATCTACATGTAAAGTGTAGTTAGATCCCTAATTAAACTCTTATCACGCATTCATCGGATTACGTCGCAATCAAAAATAAATAAATAAATAAATAAAAATAAAAATAAAAAAGTTGTTGAGATCTAAGTGAAACTGGCATTCCACCAAATAAATTGTCCCATTAATTCTCAAGATTAAGCTATTAATTCCTTTTTCATGTCCACTCTCGTTTACTGGTGATTTTGGCTGGTTTTCAAAAAGGTTTTTTAAAAAAATAAATAAATAAATCTTCAAACCCAACTTGATAAGTTGATTAGACCAATGATTTAAGGGGATGAGATTATGAGAAGAAAATGAGAAAGAGGAAAGGACGGGAGTATCCTCTATTGGGTTTTTTCTGATTTTCCTCTTTTTTATTTTCTTCTCATAATTTCATATCCACTTTTAGATGAAAAAAAAAAAAATAAATAGTCCATATTCAATATTTTATAAAATTATTAATATAAACATAAAAAATAAATTTAAATTCTTAAAATCCAATCTATATCATTTATAACTACAATACAGAAAAAATAATAAATTTAATTTATAAAATACCATAATAATAATTTTATAAAATACTTATATTAAATATAAACCATCCATTCCATGATCTAATGAGGAAGATGAGATTATGAGAAGAAAATCAAAAATAGAAAAAGAAAAGTGTCATCTTCCACCTAGTCTTCTAGTCTAATCAAAAGTTTTGGACACGTTAGCCAAATTTAGCCAAATTTGACTTTATACTTTTTTCCCCATCATTGAACTGACGTCACTTTAAGTTAAAGGAAAAATTGCAAGTCCATTAAATTGATGCATTAGTAACCCTGTTTAGTTATATATGTGTGGTCTATACATGAATATCCCATTTACTTTATGGATAACTTTTTTATTTAAATATTACTTTTTCAAGTTCTATATATGAATATTTTTTTATATATTTTAATTAAATTATTTTGTTTTATTCATAATTATGCTCTTCTTTAAATCACTGTGTTCACCCGTGTAATGACCAATTCAATTTTTAATACCTTATCCAAATACCTTATCAAGATTAAGTTTGATTTTCGTTCTCCCAATATCTGTGGGCAGTTATTTGGATCCCTAAAAATTTTCACTTTTATACTTGCAAATTCAACTTTCTAATAGTTTGATCTTTCAAATACTGAGAGCAAAATTAAAAAAGCATACAATCTTCCAACAACTATATATTTTATAGAGCTAAAATGGAATCGAATAAAAACTAGAATATAGGTCATTTAAAAAATTATAACTTTATCTTACAATATTTATTCACAATTAAAAAATTCAAGTGGCCTCTGAACACATCAACCTTTAGTGGCCGATGAAATAAAATATCAGAGTATTTTATATGAAATCAAATCATGTAAATTTTTGGCATATTAAAAATTCCATTTAAATATTATTATGTTGAAAATAGTACATTAAATCATTTGGAAGCTTTACGGAAATTTAAGAATCAAAATTATTATTTCATTTTAACACATTATGTTTTGAAACCTTATTTTAAATTCACCAGCAATTAACCAGAATGATAGATATCCAAATTTTATAGGGAGAATCCATTTAAGGTCCCAAAGGATCAAGAAAATGTTTAAAAAGTCTCACGGAAAATTCTGATGCCACAAAATTCTCATTAACAACTGATCAGTAGGGCATTAACAACTTCATCGGTAGAATTTAACAATTTTTTGGGACTTTTGTGACATAAGAATTTTCTATTGGACTTTTTTGATATTTTCTTAATCCCTTATTAGGACCTTAAAGGAAATTTCCCAATTTTATACACTACACAACCAAAAGCGTAAGAAAGTAAAATGAATATATTATGATTTATTATAAAATACTAATAATTTTTGGTTTTTTTAAAAAAATCGAATTCATGAACTATAGTATAAAATTAAAGCCTATAGATAAGATTATCCTTTGTTTATTTACCACCAACAAGCTAATACATAGACCGTTGAACGTAGGCGTGCCTAAAGAAAAAAGAACTCGTAGCTGGGATAGGGGAAACAATTCTCTTCTAACTAAACATGCATGTAAGATATAGTTTAATCAGAATTATTGCTAGTTGCAATTATTAGCTACCTCTTCATGTTTTCAATCAATGAGGTACAAATAATTGGATTGATATTATTTCTTAAAGTAGGCATATAGATAGTTAGGTGGCTCTATATTTGACTCCATTTTTATATTTGCTTTAATGTGCATCAAGTAATGCATCATAATATGCTAGATCACAGAAAGAATCATAAAACAAGTAACGAGAATGATGTATTGCTATCTGATTTTCTTATAGTTTCTACATAGAAATTCTTGTTTACTCCAAGAGGGTACCACCTCATAACAACTCTGACCAATAAAAAACACTATTCAATTTTAATCCTAAATATCACGGAATTGGTGACGAGCAGGGTATACAAATGAGTTTTGGACTGTCCAGATGAGATCTCATCTGAACAGTCCACATCTTTTTTTTTTTTTTTACATGAAAAATTCATTTTTTAAAATGTTAGTTTAAAGATTATCTTTATTTTAGATTCTCTAGATCATTAAAATTATTTTTTATAAAAAAAAGTTTAAAAAAAAATCAGATCTTGACCATCCAGATCTTATTTGAATAGTCCAGAACTCGTCTGTACAAACGAGATCCGCAGAGAAACTGGCTCCAGCTATCAACCTTTTTTTGGAAGAAAATGAAAAAAAAGAAAATGAGCCCTCCCACTGTCAAACACAAGTACACAACCCACCAAGGCCACTGTCATTACCAAAGTCATTAAAACTGGACCGGTCAGCGTAATTTTTATTTTAGATTCTCTAGCAATGTTGTCTATTTCCGTTAAAAAGTTAACAGTCAACGTAATTTTCTTTACTAACAACATTAATTTTTTTTAACGTAATAGGGCAACATTGCTACATTTTAAAACTTTAGGGCAACATTAATACAAGAAAAACTTCTAAAGTAACATTGCTCCTGAAGCTTATACTTTTGAAACGGATTTGCTACTTAACCCTCTTTTTTGGAAAAAATGGAAAGAAAAGGAAAAAGAGCCCTCCCATTGTCGGATACAAGGAAACAAATCCTCTCATCATCTCATTTTCTTATTATCCTTTATGAGCCCATTTAAACCGTCGATTGAAAATGAGAGAAAAATCGAATGAGTAATAATTTAATGATTTACCACTCTGGTCCTATTTATAAGTCCCGTTTTTTACCAAAAAAAAATTGGTCCTATTTATAAGTGACCAAATAAATGAGATTGTGACAATTTTGCCCATATTAATTGTAACAATGACAATAAAGAGAGAAGAAAGAGTTGAAGGTACCCAATCATAAATGAAGGTAAAGTTGAAAATTCACCTCATAATCATTGAGCTAACTACCTCTCCTTCTCCTTGGTATGTGATTTGGTCAAAAAGAGACTTATAAATAGTATCAGAGTAGTAGTTCATTGTAATCTTTCAAATTAATTGAACGGAGGAACGTGATTTAAAGATTATATGAAATTATAAGAGAAACCGAACTCCATACACAACCCACCAAGGCCACTATTATTATAGTCCCCTCCTTCCTCCTCCGTGTTCTCGCCCCTCCTTCCCTGCACTCTCCATAATCATTGCCCTTCTGCTTCTCCGTCTCCATCAAGCTTCACTGCAACACATAACGCGTCCGAATCTGAGCCTCATCTCCTTACCATTATCATTCGAGCTTCATCTCCTTCACGGATGAGAAGGCCTTCCCTCGTTTTTTTTTTTCTTGACTCGTCTTTCCCAAGAAAAAAGAGGGTAAGAGAGGTTAAAATTAAAATAGGTGTTGTTTTTTGTTGGTCAATTGTTGTGAGATGACACTTGAGTATGCAAGAATTTCTCCTACCACTATGGCATCCTCCATGACAAAAGTCTGATTGGGTACAGCACGGATGAGGTCTGAGTATATGTAAGAATTTCTCACTGAGAAGCATAATTAATTAGAGGAATTAACTTTATTGATCCCACTCTTTAACCACCTTATCCAACTAGTAACTGAACATGATAAATTAAACATCACTGATTGGCAGTTTCAATGAATGAATTCATCACTGTTTTTGTGAGTGTTGTCTGAGATGAGCAAGGGCCACAGCAACTTTAGCTCCAAAAAGAGCATTATTCTTCACAAGTGCTATATCTTTAAATATCGTTAAGCTTCTCAAATCATCAAATAAAATGCTTAAGTTTAGACCCAAAACCTTTGAAAATCAATCCAAATTCATTTGATATTTTCTTTTCCCAATTATACCTTTGAAGTTGAACGACCAAAATTTGAAGTCTTCTCTATTATCAGTAGTGATTATAGTTATGGTTACTCCAGCAGTATAGATTATTAATTAATTTACGAGAACTTGTTTCTTCAAACTTTATTTAATTAAAAATAAGAAAGGATACTTGAGGCCAGTGAGGCCCCTCCAGTGAGTTCATTTACTCTGGCCAGCAAGAAGGGAGTCTCAGCATTTCCTGTTATGTTCTTTTCCCTGCAAGAGAAACATTATCATTAGGAATGCCCCTCCCTTTCATGTAAGTTATCTTTGATTTTGAGGATGAATATATGTTCTTCACCTTTTTCACAAACAAAAGAAAAAACATATTTTCATTGTCCACCTGACTTAACTAGTTTACTTAATCTCTGTAAGTTGAGTATCTAGCCTCTTCATTTAGCAACACCGGAAGTAGTTTTTTGATTTTTGGAAGCTCGTAAATAACTTCTCAACTGTTGAAAGAATTATGAAATATGAACTGACTATATATCCAAAAGGCTCAGATACAAGGACTAGAGAGTGGAGAAACAGAGAAGCTGGATTGATAATACACACAAAAACAGAACTAAAGACATTACCTGGCTTCCTTAAGGGCTCTTTGTATGGCTGACTCAATGATATTTCCTGAGGCTGAGTGTTCCTTAGGAATAGGAACTGCTATCAAGATTCCTGTTCCGAGCTTTAGCTTCATGTTTGCTTCTGTTAGAAGAACAGAAATTCTAAGACAAGGAAATAGAAACCAAGATAATAGGTATAAATTCACAACTGAAAATCTAGGAAGATGTTTGGCACATGAGAATTTTTTTAAATTTTTAAAGTAATGGGAACTTGTTGTACTTGTTTTATGTGCCTCAAATAACATAAGGATGCCGGTTATCTTCATATATATCATACTAAAATACTTGTGTGCAAGTTCCCAAACACTGAGAAATTAGATTGCTCATGTACCAACTCCACCTAAAGATAATTGTTCTTGCCTATCAAATGAGCACATTCTTCTGGAGACTCTACACGACAAGGCACCTGCGAATTATGTCCAGACCCATTAACATAATTTTTAAGAAAGCTCATATTATAAAGCATACTATGGCACTCCTAACGTTCTAATTGTAACTAAACAAAAATGAAAAAAGGCATCCTATTGATTGTCCAAAATGAAAAATGGGCAGATAAAGTGTTTCCTCTCCTCTAAAATTTCTCATTCTCCGCTTGAATCATTACTTGAGGAAGCTTTGAAGTATGCATAAAAATGTTAAAATTACTTCAACCAAAAGTTCAGAGCTCTTGGATAGTTGGATTGGTTTTGGACTTTTGCAATAACAGCGCGTTTTCTAATCCAGTCAGCAGAAAGAAATTAATATCATTCTATTTTGATGAGACGATTGATGGAAAAAATAGAAAATACAATTGCTATCCTTCCAACTTACATAAAAGAGCCTTAACATAAAAGGCAGTGTATGTACCTTGCAGCCACTAGATTCTGTGAAAAAAGCAGGGAAGTCATTGGTTTTGTAAGCTGCAACACAAACCCCTTGCGTTTCCTACGCCAAGATCAAAATAATCAAATAAGTTACACCTAAATATTGGTGGTGCAGTGATGAATTATTGATGTTGGGAATAATGTCAAGAATAAAGGATAAACGAGTACCAGATACTCCAGGGTTCTGGGAATATCCAATATAGATTTTACCCCAGCAGATATAACTGCTACTGGAGTTCTTCCAAGCTCGGTGAGATCAGATGAAATATCCATGGCTGCCAAGAGCAAGCTAAAAATCAGCATTCTTATTGCTTGAGACAACTTCAAGAAATTATAATGGAGATTCCAAAATATTTTTAAAAAAAAAAAAAAAAAAATCAAGAAATTAGAGTTTCTACAAGGCAGCCAAAGATTATCCACATTCATGTCGGTTTCACCACCATTTTTTAAGACTGATTTGAAGTTTTCATGGAGTGACACATTATCTAGATACCCAGATACTGGTCATTTGGTAATTTCAAGCTGACAAGACTATAACACCATATATAGTTCATGGGAAGGTTGATTCGCTATTTTCAGACCAAACATGAAACATCAAAAAACAAATGGGCAGTATTCATTATTCAAACCAATAGTTCCCATCATCAACATAAAGGAGGTTAACATACTATGTTCACCGTGTCTATGCACTCCCCCAATTCCTCCAGTGACAAAGACAGGAATGTTAACCTGTAAAAAATATTCAAAAGATACCGTTTGTAAATATTCATAAAATACCGGCCGTGAGACCAAAATAATACTCCTCCAGTCCTAGGTAATATCATAGAAGGAATGGGAATCACAATAAGAAAGTATGAATATGTTGATGAGAAAATCACCATAGAAGCGAAAAACATGGTTGCAGAAACAGTAGTAGCACCATTCCCACCACTAGCAACCTAAAAAATGCAGATTAGTATGCAAATATAGAATAACATACTGAATAGCCTTAAGCAGGGTAAGGAGAAAAGCTAAGATCTTAGCATTGTCTATACAATTGTTTGATTATGATTTTTTTTTTCCTCATTTCATTTTAATGATTCTATTACACACATACATAAACTATATAAATGAAACCAGTTCAGTCAAAAATGGAAACACAAATCTCAAACTAATAATTAAGGTTCCAGATCACACAGTGAACATAGAGTCAGTTATTGACCTATATTTTACTCTTTTAAAAGTGAAAAAGCAAAAGGAAATCAACAACATAGACCAGAAACATGAATATAGTGAGTAATATTAGGAAAAACACTAACGACATATGCAATGTCCCTTCGAGCTGTCTTCTGAGCTCTATTTCCCAGAGTCGCTAGCCTTTCAAGTTCTTCTGTACTTAAACCTAACCACAAAAGACAAGAAAGCAGGAGAAGATCTATTCAGGTCAAATGCCAAAATTCTCAACCTAAGCCTGTCCTTTAGTTTTTTTATTCATTATAAGTATAAATATCTGATCCTACACATTCCAAAAGCTTCTTTCTTATCTGTCAGTCTGTCATATACTTTGGAGGTTGACTCTAGCCATTTCAGTTAGATTCCATTTTCCAATCAGTTAATCTCCTGGCATATAGTTGTCCCCCAATTGTAAAATGCTAGCTCTATTAAAGCTTTGAGGAATGCCATGCTTTTTAATATGAAATAAGACTTAACATAGAACATAATATTTTTAACATATTCAACTCAATCTACATAGGCTATTATAAGTAAATGCTTCATCACTCAAGTGTTGGTTGAAATTAATGCAAATACAGATAACTAGTTGATCTGTCATTTCTTTTTGGTTCATTCCGGGTAAGGATTACACCATGCACCAATATCCAGGCCAACATAAATAATTCACTGGGCGGGACGAGATTGGAATGACCCAGTATACCACCATGAAACTCTAAACAGAGAATGGCATGAACATGGCATCCCACCTTTAGTAAACAGTATCAAATTTCAAAGAATTAACTAATCATGTAAAATTTTCTACTAACTTTGTGACAACTCACAACTACAACAATCAAAAGTTGGTAGCTACGTGAAATCCATCATGCTTCCTCTGCTAAAATCATTTTCACAAGTCAACTGTAAAATATAATTTTAGCTAAAATTGGGAACTACATCACTATATACCTATGCAGGGTGTGCCATCTAAAATAGCAATGGTTGCAGGAACTGCACCATTCTCTCTCACAATAGCCTCTACCTCTTTGGCAGTCTGCAAATTTTTAGGATATGGCATCCCTACAAACAAGAACAAATTTAATATAACATAGCTAAAACCAAAACCCAAAAGCGTTATATAACATTTACTAGCAAAACCACCGTGAGAAAGGTAATATGAATTTTCAGAGACTAAAATGCGAAACAGTGAAGTAGAAACAAACACACAGAGAAAATGAATTATAACTTGGGACAACCATGTGAAATTATAGTGGATTCAAGAGCAACAACAGGACGCCCGAGTGATAAAGCTTCAGAAACCTCTGAAGCTATCTTGATTGATCCACCAATAGAACTGCCCGCAGCCTAAGGAAAGATTTCAAAAAAAGGCAAAAAAAAAAAAAAAACTAAAATCAAGATGAATTACCAATGGTTAGCGAGAGTGCTTCAAACAAGGAGCAATTATAAGAAAAATGAGAACTTTTGAGTTCATCAAAGGTGTGGCAACAACTAGATCATACCAGAAAGACAGATTGGCGTGGAGGAATTCATTGGAACATACCTTGTCGTTTGTATCAGACGAAGTCAAGTGACGCCGAAGAGTGGCTAGTCTCGAGAGTGCGAAAAACGCCATAGACAGCACGGTTGGGATGCTGCGGCCTGCGGGTACTGTATCTCGTCGCCTTTAAAAGATTTTTGGGAAATTACTTGTGTCATTAAAACGGGACTGCCGAAAACCCGAACTGGTGGTCTTATCGGCATGATCTGGCATGTTGGACCGGTTTGAATGGCTGCATCACAATTTTTTAAAAATTTTAGAACAATAATTTAATTTGTCTTTTTTATTCAAAACTTCATATAAATAACTTTAAAATCTTGACTTCCTCTCAGGTTAGCTTTGTTTTAACTCTAATATAACTGAATGACTTTTGACTCAACTGGTTTAGTGACCGGTTTAAGTTTACTAACCTTAGAAATCAGAGAAAATTAAAAAGTCTATAGAAATTGATTGGAGAACACATTGTTAATTATTTATAAGGATAAAATATAAGTTTAAAAACATTAAATTATCCCTAGCTAAATCTCTTCTAGATCACCGCTCTCCTAATACACAGATTTAGAAACTAAAAAAGATGAAATAAAGTAAGGAGAGTGTTAATGAAAACATGGGAAGTGATAAAGGCTAGAGATCAAACATTGGAAAAACGCACTGCATGTGCCAACCAGCAATAAACTTCCAATAGACCCAAAACTTGAAACAGTGTCACTCTTAGTTTGGAAGTAAGAGATAGACATGCAGTTTCAGGGTTAAAAACATACTGATCAGTGATGATAGTAAAGAGATCGTAGCACCATTGCCTTCTTGCGAGATGAGAGGTGTTGTCAACAACCTCGTCCCACTCATCACCAACCTTAAACTCTATCAAATATCTAAGGTAATCTCCTATCATTCTCAAATAGACCACCTTTGACTCTTGAGTATCAGCGGAGGCAGCAGATTGGACTCCAAGAGCTTTATGATACTATGGCATTGCTCCATGAGCTCATACTCAACACGGAGTTGTATGTGTTAAACAGAGGAAAACGGCAATCCTCCCCCTCACAGCGAAGGCCCTCCTGGCAACTTGGAGGGATTCCATCATGTGCTTCTGAGCTGTAGAGAGAAGGTTCATCTCCTCAAGGGTGAGGCAGATTTGTTTTTGTGGATAGACTAGCTTATACATGTAGTCATTATTATCATATCTCCCTGCCTTTTCCAACAGCTTATGAGGTAGAGACATTGATCCCTCTTTTAGAGTTTTTTGTGGAAGCCAGAAGCCATGAAAGACAAAGGGAGTCCTTAAACCTTTCAATGGAAATGGTATTCCAAACTGTGTTACCAAGTCTCTCATACCAAAGGAGAGGATTCTCTCATAAGCAAATTTCTTATTATCTCTCACAGTCTCATCGTGATTGTTGAAATATTAATCCAATGGTCCAGAGTAAATTTTTAAAAAATCGCATGCGGTAAAAATTACCACATGCGGTTTTTTAAAAATTGTTTTGGACCCTTGGATCAGGATTTGCTGATGATGAGAAGATAGGCAGAGAGTTGATAATGAGAAGATTCGAACCCCTCATACCAATCCTTTGATATAAAACCTTAGGAATAAAGAGCCAACAATCTTGATTTACAGGGAAAGCCACTAGTTAAACACAAGCAGTGGAATTGTAGGGGTGAGAAGGAAACAAGATTGTATTTAATTCAATAAGAAGAAAGAGAGAGAGGATTAGAATGAAATTGGCCTTTGCAGGGTTGAGTTGGCATTGGTGTTATGCTTTATGTGTAGAAACGTTGCAATTCACTTCCAAACTTAGTATGCATCATTCTCTTGTTCTTGAACCTTTCGTTGGAAGTTGTATTTGAACACGTGCACTCCAACACCAAACATGTCAACAGGCACATCATAAACCCTTCCCCTGTTTCTCCTCCATAATATGATTTAGTCTCTCAATCAAATTTCTCAAAAATTCATTATTTGTTTTTTTTTTTATATTGTCCAAATATATAAATATTCTCTACAACAGTATTTATATTTACAGTGAAATATGAACACGCATGCTAATTAACTTGATCCACTTGGATTCTAAGGAATATATATTATATGAGTGTTTATACTTCCCCACTGATACACACACACACATAATCAAAGATACTCTCAGAGAATCACAAAACAATATTATAAGCTACGCATATATTTTAAATTATTATAACCTCATTGACAAGCTAAATACGGTATTATAACAACTTTTTATATAAATTACTAATATACAGTTGGGGTGTATTTGTATCATTATTACTTTCCTAAATATAAAAACATGCTTCCATTTTAATTAAAATATTTAATTAGCATACTTGCAATGAGAAAGACATGTCGGTGCCTCTAAAATACTTCTTAATTTTATTAATTGGCTAATCATACTTATGATCATGAACTACTATGGGCCTGTTTGGGAACTTATCTAATGGACTTATTATTCCATTAGATGGGAAAAAAAAGTCCATCAAATAGGAAAGCTCAATTATTGGGTGTTTGGTGATTTAATTATTTGAAGTGTTTCAGCCCATGAAGCTTGAAGCCTGAAATCCTAGCTTATGATCCCATCAAAGGTGCTTCTCATCAATTCAAGCTATGGGCTCTTGAGAAATGACCGTTGCACCCCCAAAACAACCATATTCATTTTCCTCTCTTCTTCAAGTCAAGGTCCTTTGGTGCGGCTCCTCTCCTCTTTCAAAAATTTTGAAGGATGTGTATCCTCTGTAATTAATTGCCCAAACAGAAAAAGCTAAACATTTTGTGCAACATATTTTATATATATATATATATGAATTTAATGTGTAAATTTTACTATTTTATTTTTCGGACAGTTTAATATGTAAATTTTTTAATGTGTAAAAAGAAAAAGCTAAACATGTTGTGCAACATTTTTCGGACAATTTAATGTGTAAAAAGAAAAAGCCAAACTATTTTATTTTTTGGACGGTTTAATGTGTAAAAAGTAAAAAGCCAACTATTTTGTGCAACATTTTTCGGACATTTTAATGTGTAAATTTTTTAATGGTAATTTTACTATTTTATTTGGAAAATTTCAATTTATTTTAAATTTTTATCCCAAATTATCATATTTTATGCAACATATATATTATATATGGGGTTTACAATTTTCATGTTGCATGAGAAGAAGAAGATTTTTACACACATATGAAATAGTGGAACCCACATCTTTTTTAAAAAATGAAAAATGAAAAAATCAAGCACGGAAATCAAAGTAACTATGACATAGAGATACACTTCTCCTACAATATGAGAAGTGTATTTCCCATTATATATATATGAATTTGATTCATGCATTTTTCTGTCATTTTTCATCTCATCTATCTTTTTAAAAGTTATGTCAAACAAGTGCCCATTAAAAACAAAAGTCATTTCTGCTACTGCTATTCCAAACACAAATGACATTAGAAAAAGTCCATCAGAAAATAAGTCCATCGAAAAAAGTCCATCAGAAACAAAAGTCACTTCTATCAAAGCTATCCCAAACAGGCCCTATAAGAGTGAGTACATGCACTCAAAGGTGATTGGGCATTTGAGTCGTTTTGTGGCCTTATCTTTGCTGCTATTTGGTTGCTTTTATCGACTCTTAAAAGTGTTAGGATTTAGAATCAAATGGATCACGCTTAACCATTATGACAAAAGCTTAAGCTCATAATAAAGATGTCCCTAATTATTTTGGGACATTCTCTCCATCTTTTGATACCAATCTTTTTATACTTGATCGAGTTGGATATGATACCAATCTTCTTATATCAGCTCTCTGCTAACAATTGGGCATAAGCCCGTCTGGCTTTATACCAAATCTCCTCTGGCCCCACCTTCCTCCACCAATGGTTAGACTTGCTATTTTTAGGTTGTTTTATGAAAGTTTAGTAAAGTAATATTATAAAGTTTTGTTTCATAAATAACTATTATTAGAAGGGGAAAAAAAGGAAAGAAAAAAATCAGTCAGACTTCCTCTACTCTTAAACGCCGGGTCTCCTCATCCTTAATATATCTCGAGCTATTCTTCATCCTAGTTGAACTTAAATGTCGGTCAGAGTATCATTGTATTTTCACTCACCAAATAAAATTTCATTTTGACCTAAGAGCGTGATGAAGTTTTAAAATTTTTGGGGTTGGTTGAAATAAAATCTCTTTTATGAGGGACTAACTGAAATTATTCCAAAAAAAAAAAAAAAAAAAAAACCAGATGGGTAGTCGGGGAGGTAATAAAGCATGAAGTTTTAAATTGAAAATGACAAATACATTAGAGAAAAGCAAATATATCATAGCATTCATCCATTTAAAAGAATTGTTATAGTAAAGGTTGTCCAAACTCATAAGTTTAAATAAATTTATGAAAATGACGTAAATTGAAATCGCAAACCTGTAAGAGTTTACTTTTATTATTAAATCGGTATAAATAGTATATGATTGAACAAATAAAATATAGAAAATCACATGATTTAAATATATTTTAAATTCAAATAATTAAAATTAAATTCATAAACATTCATGATTTATTATACTTAACAAAGAAATTTATATAAAATTCATCTATAAAGTTACGAGTAAGAACAAATAAAAATTGTTAACATTAGTTCAATAGTGATTTAACACGATTGTATATAAGCTAGAAAAGTAAAAATAATAAATTTGATAAGTAAACTTACGAGTTTAATCGAGTCTACAACTAATACAAATTTACCTGTGACTTGATATGATTTTATAAGTTTAGAATGTAAGACCGGTAAACTCAGAGAGTTAATTCGTGAGCTTAACAATAATAGTTATGATTCATCTACTTTTCATGAAAGGAAGATATCAATCAGTTGTTTGTCATATCTAACTACAATACATGATCTCAATTAATCTAATTAGATTTAGTTTTTTTTCCCAGATAGTTGTAGTGTGAATCATGCTGGTGAAGATTTAGTTTAAAATGTTTTTCAAATAACTAATTTACATATTGAGCTGTAATCTTCAGAGTGCATTATTAGCCAATGCTTCATCACTCAAATGTTGCTTGAACTTGATGCAAATTCAGATAACTGAACTAGTTGATGTGCCATTTCTCTTTGGTCCATGAACCCATATCCAGTCCCACAAAAATGCCATTTCTTATTTTTCATTTACAATTGTTGCTTTCTTCATAAGGTCCTCTTCCAAAAGTTTTCACCAGCTCGTCTGCTGCGCTGCCTCTTCATGAGCCTATCAAAATGCAAAATAAGCTCAGCAAAGCATAACATAAACGGGAATTAAAGAAAAGATAGATTTGTTACCTTTTTAGCCATCCCAGATGCTTTATAAGGTTTCTTGAGAATTTCATAGTAGAAGACGGAGAAGGGCCAGACTCAAATTCCTATGCCTATTGGGCCTCGTTAGTTTCATGGCCCATTCCTTTCCCGAAACTTATTTTCCACTGGCCCATACTGAAATCAAGGATCATGACACATGCATTACAAGCTGAGGAATGGGCTTTTTTGAAAGGTCTCACTCTTGCAAGAAGGAAGGGATTCAGGAAGATTATTATTGAATCTGATTCCCAAGATTTGGTTTCTTCACTTACACAGGCTGTTAATAGTAATATGCAAAGTTTGGTAGTTTTCCAGATTAAGCAGTTCCTTGAGTTTGACTGGGAACAGAACTGTGTAGCGGATAGGCCAGCTAAGGAAGGATTATCTCATTCTTGCCTTTTTTATTCATGTCCTTCTTTTTTAAGGACTCCTGTGTTAAACAACTGTTTGGGAATTTATTCCCCTTCTGCTGAATTTTAATTCAAAGGCACTGGCTACCAGTGGCGGAACTTGGAAGAAATGTTTGGGGGGTCAAATAATGGTGGGAGAATTTGGGGATTCGGGTAATTTTTTTTTTTTTTTTTTTTTTTTTTTTTTAAGGAAAGTTTTAAATTCATTAAAAATGAAAAGAATGGAAAAAAATATATTCATGAAATCAAGTTAATTAACTTCATCTACAAGTATAGTGTAGAATGGGTAAAAGCATAGTAAGGGATATACCACAAAAGTAAATTTCACGATAAGCTAAAAATTTCGAGGTAATTAGAATGAAATATAGAAAAGAATGACAAGATTAACATAAATCATACAAAACCCCACATGGAACAAAGATTGAATTATAGGCCTAAAATATAAAAAAGAGGAAAAAATGTAAAAAAAAAAAAAAAGAAGAAGAAGAAGAAGTTGGGGGGCCAAAGTTATATTCATTACTTTAGGGGGCCAAAGTTGTATCTTACACTAAAAAAGAAAAAGTTCCACTAAAAATTTTTAAATAATTTTTTTTTTTTGGGGGGCCCTTGTCATAGGGAAGTTCCGTCCCTGCTGGCTACGTTTATGTTATATATATATATATATATATATATGGAAAAAACACTTCTCATATTGTAGGAGAAGTGTTTTTTCATAACACACACATGAAATGGTGGGACCCACATATATATACAATTAGCATTATATATGTTTGTGGGTCCCACCATTTCATGTGTGTAGGAAATTTATTCTTCTCATGTAATATGAGAAAAGTAAACCCTTGTATATATATATATATATATATAAACAATCCCATGTAGTATTGATGGTATTGTGTCTTTTTTTGGGGGGAACCAGGTTTGGCTTCAATCTGGTCTTGATAGGACCTGGGGCTAGACAAACAAGCACAAAGGGTTTAAGGCCTTGGCTTGAAGTCCGTCGATTCAAGTAGACCAATGGTCCGATTTGCTTGAAACTCTCTTAGGCCAATTTTTTTCCAACACAACCTAGTCGAGTTGGACTCCTTGGACCACCAGATTTTTTTGTTCATCCTTACTTAAGGACATTACTGCTTCTGATAGACCATGACAATAAAAACTAGACAATTCTTAAAAGATTTCAAACTCATTTGATTACAAACATAGGGATTAAAGGGCAATTTTGCCTTGAAAATGTAAAAAATGTTGCAATTTTGCTTTAACCGTTATCTTAATTAATTTTGACTGATAGTTGATTAAGGCAGTTTACATGTCATTCATGTCATTTTTGTTAAGATACAAATTTAACCTGAAAGTTTTTATCTAACTTTCAAAAAATGAAGTAGTGACATGTGAACTTCCAGGGTAAAATTTGCATTTCAACAAAAATAACGCAAATGACATATGGATTGCTATTCAAAGATATTTGATCAGTTAACGATCAAAATTAAGCGAGATAACTTGATGAGCAAAATTGCTCCTTTTTTGACACTTCTAGAGGCAAAATAACTACAACTTAGAATTCTCTTTTGTTTATATAAAATTGATCATTTTACCCCAAAAAAGAAAAACTTATAATTTTCTTATTATTTTATAGAATAATCCATATTATGAGCAATAATCAAGTACTCCCTTCTATTCTTTTTTTTTTTTTTTTTAATTATCATTTGGTAATCGGTTCGGGGTTCTTGGATACTCTTCCCAACACAAATATCTCCTCCGTGACTCAAACTCAAGACGTACGTAGTGGGATCTTATGACGCTTTACACCATTAGACTAACTTTATATTGGTAGTGCTCACTCTTAGTTTTAATATAGGACATATTTACCTAATTTAATTAGATTAATAAAATTAGTTAATTTGATATATATTTTTTAAAATACTAATTCCCTCCCTCACTCTTCTTTTTAATTATTGTTGATGACATTTCTTCTAATAGGAATACAAACCTTAGGTCGCCACATTTTTAATGACTAACCACTCCCATAACAGAGCCAACCCTCTGGTGTGTGTTTATCACAGATGCTCCTTTTTTGTATGAAGACAAACTTTATTAAATACACAGCACAAAATGGCCATCATATCATTAGAGAAAGCAAAACCAGACAACCGAAGAAAAAGCAAACAAGAACTAAAATCAACACATAGGAAAAGCAAAAAAAAAAAAAAAAAAAAAAAAAAAAAAAAAAAAAAAAAAAAAAAAAAAAAAAAAAAAAAAACGAAACAGCGCACGGCTTCTGCACATAAGAAGATTCAGAGCCATTAAAAGAGAGCTACCAAGAGTCACCAACCAAGAACGGCAGATGAAGCCAGGAAGAGTCGAGCGCGCACACACACACACATATTTATTCAGGTGTACTGTGTATGTTTCATATATTGCATGCGTTTAGGCTATGCCCGTCAATGTTTGTTGATTGGGTTTAATCAACTTATCCATTATAGGCATTAATTAATATGCCTGGTTTATTAAGAACCGACGAGATCGAGGTTGCTGTACCTAACCCTTATGACTCTAGTTTTGGGCAGTTTTGATTTGCTTTTTTATGGTCCTCACCAGTCACTTTATTCTAATCCTCCACATGTGTCTTTGTTGCTTTCGTCTTTTCTTTTCTTTTGTTTTGTAATCTACTTCTGCATCCCAATATACAGCATATCATCCCATTATATTTTTAAATTATTTAGAAAATATAAGATACAATTGACTAAGCAAACATGATTTCCTTATATTCTTAGCTGAATATTTCACCTACTGTTAGGTTAAGCCTCACTGATAACTGACCGGAGTTAACTATATGACAACACGTTCAGTGTGAACCATGAGATAAATATTTTGGGGGCTAGATATATACTCATTTACTAATTAAAAAATAATAATTAAGGGACCAAATGTATAATAAAAGTATTTTAACAAGTCTAATATATAAGATAACATATATTTTTACATTATATTAAATTTAAAAAAAATTCTGAACAAATTTTTTTTTTTTTTTTTTTTTGGGGCCTTTGTCCCTTAAAAGATCTGCCCTTGAGCACGTGATGAACCAATTTTCCATTAGGAGCAGTGTTTAACAATTAAAATAAAGGACCTAGAGAAAATAATATTTATTATAAAGGATCATGAAAATTGTAATTACTTAGAAAGACCGAACATAATAATATAAATTCTAAATTATGAAATTTCCCCTAATCAAGCCTCATAAGATATCATATCTTTTTTTTTTTTTTTTTTTTTTTTAAATTGCCCTAATCAAACCTCATGATAAATTTTAATATATTATCTCTTGCATTCATAATTAACAAAATAACTAAAATCAAAACTAAAAATGCCCATCATGATATATCATATCTTTTTTAAAAAAACATATCATTTAATGAACAACTATTGAACTCATATTTTTCTTAATTTTTATTTTTCACCAATTTATATCATCAAGTTACCCGATTTATATTATCAATGATGATATCAATTAAGATCTTTTTATAAAAATTAAAACTAAACTTATTTCATGTTTTTTAGGATATAATAGGTCAATTTGATTTTTAAATTTTATTAACATTACATGAATTTTTTAACCCACATAAATTTCTTGTAAAATAAAAATAAATCACACAAACTTTCTTCGTTTAACATATATGATAAATTATAAAAGACCTTAACTTTTATTAAAATTTTATAATTCTATTTTAATTAAAAATTTTGTTAATTTTAAAAAATTATAATTTTTACAAATTGAAGAATGCATAATTTTTTTCATAGATATATATTTCAGTTGTGAAAATGAAAACTGAGAAAAATATTTTTTAATTTAATGAAACTTAAAATTTTGTTTTAGTTTTAAAAATAGAATGGGGAAGATAATATAGGAGGGATTGCAGAAGATTTTGTTAGAGGCATTTTAGTACTCTTAATTTTATATATTTATATTTGGTCCTTTTAAACAATTACAATTTTATGGTTCTTCTCCCTAAATATTTTTTTCTCTGGCTCCTTCATTCATATTTTCCCCTTTTTAATAGGATTGCCTCTAATAAAAAGGATATTTGTGTTTGGCAAAAAAAAAAAAGGAAGAAGAAGAAGAAGAATTAACTACTTTCTTAATTTTTATGGCACATTAACATCAATAATTCAACATCATTATACTGTACCATTCCGTTGGTAAGTAGTGTGATTTTAACAATAGCTTATAACTAACTCCGGTTTCTAAACTTGAAGGTGGTTGGAGTTGAGTCAACTTCAATTTACTTTGTCACCATATGTAATACCCTAAAAATCGCGTTTAGCATAACCACTATATTTTGATAGGTAAACCCTATTTAAAATAGGTGAATATGTGGTCTCAAATTTTGTGATAAGTTTATCCTATTTTCTAGATAATTTTTCTTTAGGATTAAGGTGACCAATAATTTAATCTTCTAAATTTTGTTAGGCATCATAAGATATCATAAAATATAATAAATACCATATTAAACCGTGGTTCATGTGGAATTTAAAAGAGCAAGAAAGTGTTATGAAAATACTTAAGTAAATTTAGAGAAATCAATGGCAATTAAAGACCAACTAAATCTTCACCAAATTAAATAAATTGTGCAAGACTTCACAATTAATCAAAGGGGGCTTAAACACCAATTTTTATAATTGTCAAGAGATTAAATTAATACCAAGTTCATATTTAAGTCATAAAAGCCAAAAAGAATTATCAAAACACTTGAAACAATTAAGGGGAAATTACCAACAATTAATGAGCAATTAAAATTACACTAATGGAATATTTAGGTAATTCTTTACAATTAATGTTAATAGTCACCAATTAAAGATACATTAGGATAATTAAAGGTCAAGGACCAATGAGGGGTTAGGATTAGCATAAAGATGATTATTAATGATCATGATTAGCAACCAATCAAATAAATTAATAACACATAAAACAACATTTTAGGATTAATGATCAAAGATTAAGCTAATTAAAGACTAAACCCTAAGGGTATTTTGCTTAATTGCTAACCAATCACCAAAGTCATCTAGTTACAAGTATACTTAGAGTAACTAGGAAATTAGAACACCAAGTTGGGAAATGCATGAAGATGGAGATGCCACCAATGCATGCTTAGAGAGTGCATGAAGGAGAAAGAGCCACCAAAGCACTCTTGGGGTCAAAAGCTTTATACATGGGGACAATTTTGACACCAAGGCAAGAGGCTTTGGTGAAAAATCAAAGGAGGAAGTATGGGGGGGAGGTAGGCCACGTTTTTGGCTCATTTGGAAGGAGAATTCAGATTCAAACCCATGGCCAAAAATGAAAGATGTGTAAGTTAGAGGATTACAAGATTTCCATAGCTTTTTCTTATAAATAGAGCACCAACCTCTTCACAAATTTCACACCAAAGCAAGCTTAGTAAATCTGATATAGAGAGTGAAAGTGAGAGTGAGGAGTCTTGAGGAAGGAGGAGCAAAGTTCTTGGTAAGTTCTCTAGCTCTAGCTTTAAGTTCTAGTTCTTAAATTCTTAGAAAGAAGTAGCTTAGATCTTAAATATGCTAGAATAATTTTATTTACATGTTTTTATGGTCAACATTAGCTTTATTTCGAAAAAATGATGGGGGAAGTTATATAGCAAAATTTCTGGAAGAAAATCATCAAAGTAACGAAGTTAAGCGAAATTTCATCGGTTTTGGAATTTCTGGAGGCAGTGATGAGAACGCCAGAATTTCATATTGAAAATATGGTCATAAAATTCTGAGAAAATTCATGGTTAAAATAGACATATAGGGATTTTTAAATATGTCAAGAACATGTCAAAATGATTTCTATACAGAGAGATAAAAATCCTCAAAGTTAGGCTATGAATTTCTGGAAAAATGCTGGGCAGAGGTTCAAAACTTAAAACCTGGGAGTGATTCGTGTAATCTGGGCAAAGGTGATTATTTTTTCTTGCAAATAGAAATCCTAATGATTTCAAGGAATTTTACGGATCCTCGTTTTGATTTTTCTAGAATTAATTATGATTTTTCAAAGTTAGACAAAATGCTGCCCAGATTTGTACCAGCGTTGTTCTACGAATTTTAAAGGAATAAAGTGAAAAATAAATGTTGCAAGGGCAAAATAGTCATTAGTGGCCAAAATATCTCTTAGGATATTATTTATAAATTAATAAATACGATATTACCATTATAGGATACGGGTGATCACCGTCCGACCGTCAACGTACCGACAACACCGACGAAGGTACGGACGCGTACTGTAACACTAACTCTGATGTTTACTGTATACCTATATGTGATGGTTGTATTCATAGATTGAGAATCTGTTTTAAAAAGTTATTGAGTATACATATACACCTGTACACGGGTTATGGTATTGATAACGCCGTTGAGTTTTCCTAGCGCGAGGACACGATAGGCCATCGTGGCACTTTGGTGAATAGTGCAAACCGTAATAACGTTCATATGCGTGGTGTGTTCTATTATTATCTTTTATATGTGAATATTTGTGAAACCATGAGATAAGCTGTCATACATAATTGTACATGAACATGAGGTTAACAGATTTACCCGAGGTTCAATGGGCATTGAACCTCGCTCTTACCATAGCTTCGAGGATCCGGAGTAAAAGGATCAAAGACAAGGGTAAGCGGAGATGTAGGAACCTAGTGGAGAAAGTCCTATTGACATGTACTTTACGATATCGACATTTGAAAAAAAAAAATTGTAATTTGTTAAAAGCACATACATTACAAGTGGATATTTATCGAGTTACTTTTCAAATATTATTTACTTCGATGCTCTACTCGATCAAATACTTCAAAAAAAAAAAAAAACGCTTCCGAAAATTGGGATGTTACACTCCATATGTATCATTTTTTTTTAATAAATTATCTCTATTGATTTCACTCTTGTTAGGCAAGTTTGCATCAAGGGTCAATGGGTAGTTTCAATGTCGCAAATGATTTAAGAGAGTATTTTAGAAAACTAACACACATTTTTAACAAACAACTAATTAAACTAATTTTCTTAATTTACTCAAATTAATTAAATAGATTTCATATTATGGAGGGAGGTAGTATTTATTTTCTTGACTATTGAATGGAGACAATGAAATAACAAAGCCTTATCCCATAAGATGCAGTTAACTATATGGATTGCACAATACTTCTATCGAAAATCAAGTTTTAAGATAAATTATTCATTAAAAAGACCCGTCTCAATAATCTTATTATATATTCGCTTCATTTTTTCACTACCTCTTTTTCAAAAGATTCTATTTTGCTAATATTGCCAAAAACATGACCAACCTAAGCTTATATATATATATATGATTATGTTTTTGGTAATATATATCTGCACTCGGTTATTTTCACACTTTTATAGTTTTATATAAGAAGCTACTGTGAAACATCACAGTGATAATTCTGGTTTTAACGGAAAAAACATCATTGATAATAAGTGGTTTATCGCAATGTTCCTTAATATGAACTTTGCTTACCAGGAATAATAATAACACCAAACAAATTATAAAGGTCAGCGAATGATTTTTTTTTTTTTTAGGTACGTTATATTATGGACCACAAGGAATATATGCATATCTATTTTACTCATATAATTATTATTCATCACTTATTTATTTTGGTCGGAATTTTTCGTCACTTATTTAAGTTACATAAGGATTCATTAATTGAATTGAGGTGCCCTCTTTTAATGCTTATATTGAAAGGTGCCATAACTAAAACAATGCTCAGTAATGATAAAATATGATAGTGGCATGTTAAAAAATGAATAAAATATGATTGATAGGTCAGTCTCCTTAGTTGTCGACGTAGCAAATGAAGGGGAAGTGGAAGGTAATTTGTGAACCTCTTTTTTATTACTAAGGTTTCCTTTTCATGACAAAGAGTGAGGTCGATCAGATTTAAGACAATTACTGTTGGAGATCAAAAATAGCCCTTACTGTATTTTTATTTATTTATTTTTTTTTTTTTTTTGGTTAAGTAGCAAATTTGTTCGAGAAAGTATACACCTGCGGGAGCAATTTTATCCCGTAAGTTTTTTTTTTTTTTTTTTTTTGCCTCAATGTGACCCGGAAGCATCAAAACATAGCAAGTTTGCCCTTTTCTGTTAAAAATGTAATGGTCAATGTCACTTTTTTAACAGTCAACTTTAGTTTTTCAATAGAAAATGGTAAGACTGCTACGTTTTTAAACTTCCAAGGCCACATTGACCTAAAAAAAACTTCTAAAACAAAATTACTTCTGAGCGTATACTTCCTGGGACAAATTTGTTAATTAACCCTTTTTTTTTGGGGTAAACAGTCAAAATTGGGTTCCATGATGGCTAATTCATGCATAGATCCCCCAAGAGTTCCTTCTTTAGTTAGAATTTTTATTTAATTGGGTTTTTTCAAGTATCCGATAATTAGTTTAATTCCCGACAATGTGTATAGAGTGGATCTTATGGCTAGCACTAAAGCCTTTTAGAAAGGTTTACGATGAGAGGATTAGTCACTACTACTAGTGATGGATACACTCAATCTTAGAAAAAGAGTTCATTTAGTTGTTGCGAAAGTAAATGCCAAGCTGCTACCAGGTTACCCGCATTAATTTCCTCAATCACTTACTTTTAGCATGGCATTTATTCAATCTGATCCTTATTATAAGATTCCAATTCTAGATTTTTTTTTATTCTTATTATAAAACACCAACTGCCCTTAACTAAGTCATTTATTACTATCTTCCCATTATGCCCTTATTTTTAATCGACTCATTTAAATTCACATCAAGTTGTAAACATTTATCAATTTTGTATCAATTTAATAAATTAACTTCTATTCTGTGGTCTGCAAGAAATGATAGTTTGTACCTTGTGTTTTCTCTGATTCAAAATATAAGAGTCAAATACATACTTTACATCTATCAAGAAATTAGTTAAAAGTAGTTAAAAATAATAAATCTGCAAAATATCTAATTTCTTTTCCCAATATATACTTATTTATCAAGAGAATAAATAAGAGAGAATGAGAGATAGCAAACGGAAAAATAGAGAAAGAGAATGTAGGAAAAAAGAATGATGGGAGAAAGTGTAACAAATTTAAAACAAAAAGTATTAAATATGGGGGGAAAAAGTAAAATGAGTCTTATAAAAAATCACATCCCCTTAGAAGATTAACTCTTATATTTTACACTAGAGGAAGTAATATGTATAAAAGGGAGTAAATTTCACCAGTTTGAAACACATCTCCCAACACAAGTTGCAACCCTTCAATAATACCACCCATAGCTCTTGAAGGATGAGCGGAATGGTGGGAGAGGAGGGACTGGGAGTGATTATGATTGGAAGGAGGAGAAAATCTTAAGCCCTGTTTGGAAGATTTAAGGAATGAAAGGAATTTAAAGGAGGGAATTGAATTGAAAAGAAGATTGAGAGGAAACTTTAAAAATGTAAGCCGTTTGGTATACTAGGGAATGGAACTTAAGTTGAGGGAAAATAAGATGTTTGGTATGAAGAATTGGATGTTAGTTAAGTGGAAAAAAGAAGAATCAGGGCCAATTTTGGAAGGAGAAAAATACTTTCGTGGGAAGATTGCAGCTTTTCCTCTATTTTCGGATGGAAAGCATCTTCCCTCAAATAAGGGAAGATAACTACCAAACACCCAAAATTCATAGGAACTTTAGGATCTTCCCTTTCCTTCCCTAATCTTCTTTGTACCGGGTCCTTAAGGACCCGTTTGTTACAAAGAAAGTATGAGGAGGGAAAGGGAAGATCCCAATCTTCCTATGGATTTGGGGTGTTTTAAGATGAGAAAATCAAGATCTTCGGTGAGGTCCAATCTTCCCTTATTTGAGGGAAGATGCTTTCCATCCGAAAATGGAAGGAAAGCTATAATCTTCCAGGAAAGTGTCTTTTTTTGCAGATTTACCTACGAAATTCAAATTTGGCGGGAAGTTGAACTTAGCGGGAAAGTTCAAATATTGGCGGGAAGTTTGAATTTGACGAATTTTTTTTTTTTTCACCAGTTCAAACTTAACAAGAATATATTTTTTAAAAATATATTTTAGCAAAAAAAATATTTTTCTTTTTTATTTTGAATTAATTTCTTTTGAGGGTAAAATAGTCATTTCCTAATTCCTTACCAACTACCACCTCTTCATTTTCTTCCTACTAAACAACTCAAATCATCTTCCCTCATCTTTCAAATCTTTCTTTCCTTTCCTTTCCATTCCTTTCCTCCTCCAAACTTTCTTTGTAACAAAAGAGACCTAAGTTCTTGAAGAAAAGAAAATGAGTCTGTATTGATTTCCGAGCGAGAGAAAAAGAGGAGTGAAGGTCACGAGTGACGTTTTAGAATAACTCAAGGGTAGGGCATATTCGTCTTTTGGGAAGATTTGGTAATTCCGGATGGCTCCTTACTTATTTTGTCACTACAGTATTTTTCTGGTTTTTTTAAACTATTTTTTTTTTGCCATAATCCATTTATCCTTTCAAGTATATAATTTTCCCCAAAATTATTGGTTATATGGAGTACAGAAGTTTCTATGAATGAGTGATGTGATTATAATGCATATGATTAAAAATGATATTTTAGAAAAACCATTTTAAATTTATCAAATATTTTTTTTTGCAACATAATTATCTAGTTCTTGTGTGATGGATACCATAGAGTATTAATTTTGAAGGATCATGCACTATATTATCAGATCTCCATACTTTCTTCAACAATATTTTTTATTATAAAAATACTATCTCCCAACCTTAATATAAAATGTATTTAAAAACTTAAATTTAATATTAAATATAATATATAATTTTTATATTTATCATTTAGGATAGTGACGAGTCACAACCACTTAAAATAAGTTGCATACAGTTATTTTTTTTTTTTCTCATTTAGGTAGTAGTGTATTTTTCTTGGCTTTGGGCCCTAATTTATGACTAGGTATTTTCCTAAATTATAAGTTATTAAAAATAAATGTCCTAGATCAGAATCTAATAAATGTTCTTTTTTTTTTTTTTTTGGAATTGGGGATCTAATAAATGTTCCTTGAAAATAACTGGCGACGCGCTATTAATTATGCTGATAATACGCTATTAATTAACCCCCGAGTTAACAAATTAAAACTCGGCCAGAGTAGTTGAGTTCTCTCTCAACTTGCCGTATTGCGGGAAGCAAGAAAACAAAGTTCCACCACCAGGCAAGCACCAGCAACAACTAACCTTAACACACCAAAACCAGAGGAACACAGAGAAATCAAATCAAATAAGCCTTTGATTCAAAGGCTTCAAATTTCAACCTCACCAACCACCACAGAGATAAAAATATATCATCACCAGCATCAGCAAGAAGCCATTGTGACAGAGACGTCTCCTCCGACATTTTCTCTCTTCTTGAAGCAAACTCTTCCTTTCGTTCCCTTCAGATCTCTCTTTCTCTCTCCTCGATCTATCTCCCTTCCTCTCCCTTTTTAGGGTTTTTAATCTCACTACGTATATATGATCATTCTCTGACACGCCCCCTCAAATCGGTCGCTTCCATTCCACAGGTGGTTCCACTTTTTGTCTCAGATTTCCAGATTTTGGGTTGCGATTGTGTTGGTTTCTCACTATGTTCGTTTGGTTTTGGCAGTTTCGAGCCGGCATCTGGGATCGGAAATGGTGGTGTCGGGGCCAATCACGCCTGGGCAGGTGTGTAATTTTGGTTCAATGACGCTAGTCAAATTTGTTTCTTGAGATTTGGATTATTCGTGTTGGAGGCTGGGGAGTGCGGTTGATGTTTGATAGTTCTTGCTGTGTCATGCGGGCTACTTAGTGATCTGGTTGCATGTGTGTCTTTGTGCCGTTTGCGTCTAATTCTTAACAATTAGCAGACCTGTCAAAGCAGATTTATTTGTTATAATGGTTCATAGTCATGCCAATAATACGATATAATTCCTTCTTTCTGTGATAAAAACGAAAATTTTAAGCTGAGCTGCTAAACCTGTCTTGAATCCTTAAAGTTCGGCTGTGGGGCCTGGACGCTGTGCTGGGGTTTGTATTTTCATAATCTTGACCAAAATAAGATGATAACTAGATAAGTGTATGCATGCGTGTGTGTGTATATGTATATGTATTAATGAACGAGGAAAAGCAATTTTGACTTCATCGATTGACATAACATTACAATATTCTTGATTGATGCAAACACTTCAATGCTGTTTGCTCAAACTTGAGTATATTGACTTGCGGTATAACATGCAAAAAAACTTCAATTAAAATTTTCATTTTTCATAATTATATTCATTGAAGAATGCTCTTTGGATGACTGGATTCTGTCTGATTACACTATTATGTGCTTCTTTTCCTGCTCACAAATTTTTCTGAAGATTTTATTTCAATGTCATTGAAGCAAAGTGAACTCAATCTAGTATCAGATCTAATGTGTTCTTGCTTTTGTTTTGCTCGTGTTTTAATAAAATTTTGTAAATTTTCTGATGATAATTTGCTTCTTGTGCATAGGTTTCTTTTCTACTGGGTGTCATTCCAGTTTTTGTCACATGGATATATGCAGAGTACTTAGAGTATAAGAAAACCTCTTCTCCTCCAAAAGTGTAAGCTTCTTTCCTTATTATTTAAAAGGGAAATTGGCTTCAATGGATTGGGTTTTCTCAAATTGTAAAGTTTATGATGGATGTAGATCGAGGATATGCTTCCTCTCTTCTTTTTGGCTGTATATAATGAGATGATCCATATGGTTCTCTCAATAGAAGTTTATTATTGCAGAGAAGGGAGATTTTGAAGGGGCTCAATGTACTATTTATGATATTTAGAGTGATTACACAGGCGTTTACCATTTAGTGCTTGTAGGGCATATAGACAGTCCCAAAGGATAGGATTAGGAAGTTAAATAAGGCCTATTTCTTTGTGGATATGGCATTGCATTGGGCCTTTAATTTAAAATGAAGTTAGAGACTATGCATCAATATATTCAGAAAAAATCATAGGCAGCAATATTTAAGATCTCATGACCCACTATATGCGGCCTCTGTAGCCATGAACTCTTTGAACCTTTGAAACAGCCTGATGGAAGTTGTGGAGCTTAGCAGACTCAGTTGATGTCTGTTGCAGTAGTATTCAAACCAAAACTACTCGAAAACTATAATAAAATTTTGTTATCAGATGCAATGCATATTGGTCAGGTTGATAAATTAATTTTTCATAGCTTGCTTTTCTCTAATCAGTCTTGTCTTACTCATATCCTGTATAATGCATATTGATCTTAAAGATATACTTGTGCAGATGAAATATTTGTTTTTTGTTTAATATGAAGTGCTATTAATTTATTTTTAGCTAATGGATCTAAAGTTCTGAATTATTTCTTTGGGCTTATTTGCACCTGTTTCTTTGTGCATCAATATTAAGAAATAGAGATGGCAAGATGTGAGGTTTCATGAAGACATGAACAACTAGGTGCTATCTCTATAGCCATGAACTCTTTGTACTTCTGAAAGAGCCTGATGGCAACCATGGAGTTAAGCAGAATGTTTATTGCAGTGATCAAATCAAAACTAATAAAAAGCTGTAATAAAATTCTGGTAAAAGATATGATGCATATCGAACTTAAAAATCTACTAGTGCCGATGGTATATTTATCTCCCCCCCCCCCCCCCTTTTTTTTTTTGTATATGTTGCTATTGATTTATTTAAGGAAATGAAATTGATATAAAGTTCTCAATCATTTATATGGGCTTTGATGTACGTTTTTGTTTTTCATTGCCAATTTTGAAACTTTATCTCTTGCTTTCTGAAGTTTTTATAGATGGAAGACATTGGAATGAGTTTTCTGTGAATGATTTTTTATGCTTAATAAGCCATCTTCTTGGACTTCAGTCATTCAGATACTAATCTTGACGAATTGGGGAAGGATGTAACTAAGGAAGATGATCGGGCTGTTTTGCTGGAAGCAGGGCTTACAAGATCAGCATCAGCAAAACTCCATGCTTCATCCATCAAACTGAATCTGATTAGGTCATTTTCTAATATATACAGTGCCATGGATTCATTGAGGCTCTACTCTTTTATTCTGAGGTCTGACCTTTGTACATGATCTGTCTAGGTTTCTGACCATGGATGATTCCTTCCTGTTAGAAAATCGATTGACGTTGAGGGCAATGTAAGTGCTTTTTCTGTAGCTAATTTAGATTGTTTTAAACTTTTTGATGATGTATTTACATTTTTGTCTAGGTCGGAGATTGGGCTCATTCTATTTTATTTCTACATATGCGACCGCACCAATGTGCTTGGAGATTCCACAAAGGTACATTAATTCAAATCCATATGTTTACATCTACTCTTGCATTAAATTACAACTAACATTATCATCTAGCAAACCAATTCCTTTTATTCATAGTACACTAAAAGATGCTATGTTCTTAATTGCTGTACTTTGATTCTGATTTTCAACTTCCATTTTACAATCTTACGCTTAGTTTAGTTCACAATTCATCACTTCATACTCTGCACAATATTCAGTTCCAAAAATGTTTTTTATTTGACTTGATGAGGGATTTTTGGCTGGAGACCTTATGCATGCACTGGATAAGATTTCTTAATAGATGAACGGTTATATGCTATATATTTAAATCATGTTTGTAACATTTTTAAAATATTTTTTTATTGACAGAGCTACAATCGCGATCTTTTCCTCTTTCTCTTCATTCTGTTGATTATAGTCTCAGCCATGACTTCTTTGAAGAAACATATTGACACATCAGCATTTTCTGGAAGAAGCATACTTTACCTCAATCGGCATCAGACAGAGGAGTGGAAAGGATGGATGCAGGTGGGTTTCATATACCCAAAACTTATTTCTGATCTGCATTATTATCTATGAAGCACATTCTACTGGGTTTGTTCATGATTGCTATGATACTTATGTTCTTTTTTCAGGTCCTCTTTCTGATGTACCATTATTTTGCTGCATCCGAGATATACAATGCAATACGTATGTTCATTGCTGCATATGTTTGGATGACTGGATTTGGGAATTTCTCCTATTATTATATTCGAAAAGATTTTAGCCTTGCACGCTTTGCTCAGGTAACATAGAATTCCAAATTTGCACCACCCTCTTAATCCTGACAAAAAATATCTAACTCGTTGATCTTTATTGCAGATGATGTGGCGTCTTAATTTCTTCGTGGCCTTCTGTTGTATTGTGCTTAACAATGACTATATGCTCTATTATATTTGTCCAATGCACACACTATTTACTTTGATGGTGTATGGAGCATTGGGTATATATAATAAGTATAATGAGATAAGTTCAGTGATAGCTGTGAAGATTTTGGCATGCTTTCTTGTGGTGATCTTGATTTGGGAAATTCCTGGGGTCTTTGAGATAGTTTGGAGTCCATTTTCATTCTTTTTATGTTAGTAATCTTCATCTTGAAGTTTTTAAATATTAGTTGAGTGTTGATTATGGTTAATAAATGCACAGTGTTCTTTTTTGTATGGCAGGTTACACTGATCCTGCAAAACCAGATCTCCCTAAAATGCATGAGTGGCATTTCAGATCTGGACTTGATCGCTATATCTGGATAATTGGAATGATATATGCCTATTTTCATCCAAATGTAAGCCTATAATTGTTGTGGTGGGTGTTGTCACTATGCGTCGCTATGCACCACTATTTTAATGCTAATATTTTACTCTATCAGGTTGAGAAATGGATGGAGAAATTGGAGGAGTGTGAACCAAAGAGGAGACACACAATCAAAATAAGCATTGTTTCAGTTGCTTCATTTGTGAGTTTCAAGATCTGTAGTATGATTATTTGCTCATGGTTTTGGTCTTGTCATTTTTATGACAAGTAATAGAGTATCATCTTTATCATCCTTTTCTAGGTTGGATATCTGTGGTACGAATATATATACAAACTTGACAAGGTCTCTTACAACAAGCTTCACCCCTACACCTCGTGGATTCCAATTACGTTAGTATTATTTTCCCCTTTCTTCTTCTATCATTCTTGTTATTCCTTTTTCCCTTTGTTTCTTCATTGTAGGTAGCACATCATGGAAATATATGAATGTGGCATGCAGAGTATTTTTATTATTTTGAGCGATCCTTAATTTGTGACATTGTTGATTTTCCAGAGTTTACATTTGCCTGCGGAATTTCACTCAGCAACTACGAAATTATTCTTTGACCCTCTTTGCGTATGTGTTCTTTGCCTTTGCCTTTATCAATGAAGTTCTCTTTGAAGGTTGCTTGGCTAGATATATAACTCTGGTTATTTTCTGTTTCTTAATTTTCTTTACTTTGTATTATCAGGTGGCTTGGCAAGATTACTTTGGAGACCTATATTTCACAGTTCCATATTTGGTTGAGGTGAGTCATCATATCAATGAACTTGTTTTCCATTTCACTGTGCATCACGGCTTATGCCTTCTCCTATCCATTAATTATGTGAGTTGTTGCCATTTTATTCTTAATTTCTTATCTTTGGGATGTTCAACTCACAAGAAACGTTAAGTTCCATGTAATGCGAATATGCAACAATAAGAAAATCTGAAAAAAAAAAAAAAAAAAAAGATGTTTTGAGACGTATTTGTAATTGCTTTAATATTTTATGACAAAATACTCAGATCTTCCTGCTCAGAGGTTGCTTTCTGTTGTAGACAAGAAAAATGTCAGTTTGGTATGCGTAGGACATTTCAATGATGAAACTATTCGTTTTAGTTGCTATTAAATTGTTTTGCATTTTTTGTCATTTCACCAACAACATCAAGGTTGATAGGAATGAAGGAAAACCTGAGTTCGCCCAGTTCAGGAATATTTGAAGTCAATAATTATTTTTCTATTTATTTACAGATCTAACATGCCAAATGGACAGCCAAAGTGGCTTCTTTCTCTTATCCCCGAATATCCTTTGCTCAACTTTATGCTCACAACTGCTATATACGTCTTGGTAATGAGCTTTTCTCTTTCGTTCATTCAATAATTTTGTTTTAAATATTTCTTTCAGTCTCTATAGAACTGTTGACTAAGTTGCTCTTTTTGTTTAACATGGTTTTTCAGGTATCCCATCGGCTTTTTGAGTTAACAAATACACTCAAGAATGTATTTATACCCACGAAGGACAACAAGCGATTGCTGCATAATTTTCTTGCTGGCTTGGCCATTTCCTTTTCTTTGTATTTCCTCTCAATTGTTCTTCTTCAGATCCCTCATTAAATGGTAAGCTTCTATTCGTAGCATTTGTGGCATATGAAGAATCTTGACACACATATAACAATATATATATACCTGCTAATATGCTATATGCTGATAAAGGGGTGAATCCTGTTTGAGAATTTGGAAAACCAGTAAAGTAACTCTTAGAGAAGTATTTCTATGGGAAAAACAGTTGACAAACCCTTTAAAGAACAATGCTTAAAGTTTTGTTCTTTTGTTTTAAAGTTTTCAAAACTTGTGTTGGAGACTGTTCCCAGAAAAACACACACACACAAAAAGAAAAAGCAAAAAGGAACAGGTTAAGTCTTATAACAATATTTTAAATCTGGCAGGCATGAAAAGAGAGCTACATAGACACAGTGTTGCCTTCAGAATGATGTGCTTTAAAGGAACTAGTTGGATTAAAAGTAAGGATAATGCATTGAAATGTGGAATCTCTCACTCTTGGCATGGAAGTATTGCCCTCTCTAACTGCATAAGATATATCAACTTTGGTGTTTATTTGCAATGAGGAGATCTGCAGAGGGAAGAGGTTTGAGGGTTGGATCCAGTAAAGCCTTAATCAATTCTTATATAGATTCTTTTTATTTTTTGAGGATGCATAAAGGGAGAAGCTAGCCTTGTGTGAAGGTTTCAGTTACTTTGTTATTTTTTTAGAAAAAGTTTCTTTTGTCTTGTTACATCTATATTTTTGAAGGATAAGGAAAATTGTATATTCATTTTGACAATGTTAGTGGAAACATCAACTTGTATGCCTTTTTTATTATATAAACTTTAAAATTTAATTGGTATTATTTCAATGTGTGTTTTGCCCAACTAAGATAGTTTTAAATTTAAATTATCAAAATTTTTGTGAACGAGTAGGAATAAGTAACAACTAACCAAATATGAGATAATTTAGCCTTAAATTTCTATATAAAGGAAGGTTATTAAAACCATATTGGTCATTGAATTGATCAGGATACTAGATCAAAGGTCAAACTAGAGTCAAACCGGAGTTAACCCGGAGTCAAAACAATAAGAAAAGAAAATTTGAAGTTATTAATGATATTATAAAGAAAGTTAAAAAAATCAATTTAAAAAAAATCATTTTTTTAAAAAAGAAAAACAGACCAGGTTAACTCCCAAACCGGTTTACCGATCGGTTTTTGGGCCGAACTATCTGGTTTGGTCCGGGTTTAATATCCTTAATATAAACACAAAGTTTGACTTGTACATAGGACAACTCTATTTTATGGAATGTTACTTATATGTAGGGGTAAGGGAGCATTTATACAACCATTTGTTTTTTTTGGGTCCTTTTTTCCCCCTAAAACAAGCCATTGTTCCCATTTTCTCGCTGACCCATCATGCAAAAGGTACGCCGTTAGAGTGAGGGCACCTTACGAATAGAATCTCAATTAAAGGCCATATTTCCTATTCTTTCGTTTCAAGAAAGAGTTTGATTTTTCAAATCCATCCCTTCGGTTTACCCGAGGTTGATATTAATGAGCGCCCCATGAAAGAACAAGAGCAGCATTCATTCCACCTGCGGAAGTCTCATCCATGATATTGTTATAGAATCTTGGGTGAAGGGGCAATTTTGCCACGAAAGTTTTTTTAGGGGTAATTTTATCAAAGTGAGCAACTTTACTCTCACCATTATCCCGGGGCTGTTAGTTGTCAGAATATACTGAGCTTGCACTTTACATGTCATCTACATCATATTTGTTACGGTGAAAAATTGCGTTGGAAGTTTTAAATTTAACTTAAAAAAATAAATAAAGTAGATGACACATAAATTTCCAAAGCAAATTTGTACCTTAACAAAAATGACATAGATGACATATAGTCGTCACCAAGATATTTAATTAGTTGACGGTCAAAATCAACTAGGATAAGGGTAAGGGCAAAACTGCTCCATTTTTTACACTTCCAAAGCAAAATTACCTCTCGAAAAGCTTTCAAGATAAAATTTTCACTTAGAGAAAATCTTTCAGAGTAAAATTACCCAATATGTGATTAAATCACCATAGTAAAAATATGCCATTTTAAAATCATTGGGCATTCAATAACTCGATTTAAAAGTTAAGAAAAATGTAAAATTACTTATTTTTTAATATATTTTTCAATCAATTATATAGGCTCAGACTACTTTCAAACTTGTATAACATTTTACACACACACAAACATGCTAAAGCAAACTTTTAGTTCTATATTTTTTGTCTCTTAACTTTAATGAGTATACTTTATATCTTATCATTATAACATTGTTAATGTTTGACTCAAGTTATAATTGTGTAAGCTTAAGTGATTAGTGTAATTAAATGCTATTATTCTTAAATTTAAAATATATGTAAATTTAAAAATATTTAAAAACTCAAAGAAGTAATTAATTTCGAAACCTTGATTGTATTAACAAAATTTAGTTTAATAATTTAAATATATTAGTTTAATAATCTAAATATCAAAATCTCGATTTCTTTGGTTTTTGGCCCAATCAAAACCTCAATTTCATTTTACAATGATTTTTCAGTTTTTTTAGCTTAATAATATAAATCTATTACATTGGAAAAATCAAAATTAAAATATGATTTGTTCATTGAATAGCCATCACTTGAATTTACCATGTTAATATTTTTCGTTAGTAACATTAACGTGTTTGAAATATAGGATCAAAAGTATATTTTATAAAGTTAAGGGACTAAAAATATACCTCAGGTAAAATTTAAAGGACTAAAAATATACTTTAGCATATATATGCATGTATGCATACATACATGTGTGTGTGTGTTAATTAATTAAATATTCAAATTTAAAGTTACACCAATACCTGCATAATAAGGATGTTGAAGTGAAGAGATAGAATCGTGCGGTGTGTGTGAGTGATTATGAGACTCTAAAAAACATAAATGTAATCATTAAAAAAAATTTGTATTAAGTGAGTAACATGTAATGACAAGTTTTAGTACACAAAATGAAACTAGATCCCTATTGCTAACTTGTTGTGGGACTTTTTACTGTACATTACCTTACTTTAAGATCTCATAGAGGTTTTCCCTTTCAAATAAGCTGCTTGTTTTTTTAGGAGAAAAATAAATTGAGCATTAAGCTTTGAATATATATATATATAAAATAATGGCCTGGCTTGACTTGTTATTATTATTCCCCTTGAATCACATAGATAATGTATAAAAATCTGCCATCTTGATTTGGTTGGAAGCAAGTACCTAAAGTATACAAGGCTAATCAGGCTAGTTTTTTCCCCATGGAAGAGGATTTTTTTCCTTATCTTTTTTCTCATTTTTCCTTATCAATCCATCTAGACCTTTGATTGAAAAGATGAGAGAAAGATTAAAGTAACAGTGTGATTGATTTGACAGATATGATTTAGAGATGATGAGTGATAATAAAAAAATGATTATGAGAGGAACCCAACCCTTATGTGTGTAATTGTTTTTTTCTTTTTCTTTTTTCCAAGAGACACGTGTGTGTTTTGTCTCTTTACTTTTGCACCATGTTGACCTAGTAAATAATGGGTTGAGTTAAGCTTTTTTTTTTTTTTTTTTTTTTTTTTTTTTTGGATTTTACTAATGAGCTAGCTTGACTTGATACTACCCCCCCCCCCCACACACACACACACAAAAGGAAAAAAAAGGGTAAAGGTGCAAAAATACACATGTATTTTCCCGAGGAGCGCTCAACACTATGTTTTTTTTTGGGTGCAAAAATGCACATGGACTTTCAAAACCAGTGCAAAACTACCATTGCCGTTAGATTTCACAAACGGACGTTACTTTTTGACATGGGACCCGCACCATTTAAAATATTTAGAATATCTGAATTATCTAATTTACCTTAATACCCTCCTTTTCTCTCTCTGAACCATCGCCCTTCTCTTCTTTCTCTCTGAAACCATCGCCCGTCTTTTCTTTCTCTCTGAATCATCAACTCATCTCGGTTGTCACTCAGGGTTGAAATTGTGCCAAAATCTGCTTTCTGCAGTCCAGGTTTAACCCGATCGGAGCCGTCTCTTCTCTCTATGATCTATCGCGCTAGCTTCATCTCTCATTTTCTTCTTAGATTCCGGTGATGCCGAGCAAAAGAAGTTGGAGGAGTTTCATTAGCAGATTCAACAGGGGGGAGATAGTACGAAGTTTCGTCTTCTTCAAGAGAAGGTTGGCGTGGTTCCGTAAGTGTTCTGAATCTCATTCTATTTTTGATGTAGTCGTTTTTCTTGATTCAATTTGATGGGGTTTAGATTTTCCTTTGGCAGCTAGGGTTAGTTTTTTACTAGGGTTTTAGGTCCCCTGTTTCTTTAATCACAATTGTCGCGAAGAAAATCTCAGGTCCTCTGTTTCTTTCAAACAAACCCCATGAATCGCCTCTGCTTCTTTCATGCTAACGGCAACCTTTGTTTCTTCCGTATAGACCCATTCAATATGCACAAACCCAGTGAAACATATCCCAAGTGTTCATTGGGATCATCTCACAAAATTTTCAGCAAGTCCCTCTTTGGTGATTCGCAGTCGAAGGGATCAATTTCCACACCTCAACGGTCCAATGTAAAGTAAATCACGTCACTTTATTGTTTATTTTATTGGCCATGTTTTAAACATTGTAAAGTTTAAGTTTCTTCATCCTACAACTATAAACGCAAAGTTTAAATATTTCGATGTAGAAGGTTGATTTGAGCAAACTGGAAATGGCTGCATTGTGGAGATATTGGCGACATTTTAATCTTGTAAATTCTCAGACTTGTATGTAATCGGCGACGAGAGCCAAGAAAAGTAAAGGAATCTTCATCTCCAATGTGTAAAAGCGGATGAATAGACTGTGTGAGGTTTTTTTTTTTTAGTTCAGGGGCATTTTGGTATTTTTACATTGCCAATACGTCAGTTAATGTACTATAACAGTTATGGTAGTTTTGCATTGGTTTTGAAAGTCCATATGCATTTTTTCACAAAAAAAAACACACATGGTCTTGGGTGCTCCTCAAAAGAAAACACATGTGTATTTTTGCACCTTTACTCAAAAAAAAAGGCATGGCTTCTCTCCTTTCCTCCCTCTCTTCGCTGACATCCACTACCTTCTTTTTTGTTTTTTGTTCTGTTCTGTTTTCTTTTGTTTTTTAAGGGTAAAGGAGTAATTTTACACATGTAATTTGGCTCGGGGAGCGCTCGACCACGTAAAATTTTACGGACCAAAAATACACATGTAATTTCATTTTGGAGCGCCCAAAGACTAGTTAGTTGACCATTAGTTGACCGTTAACTTGGATGGAAATGCGACGTGCGCTGATTTGATTTTCGACATGACGTGGGCGATGACGTGGAATAAAAATTTGAAAAAATTTAAAAAATTAGGAAAAAAATTTAAAAAATAAGAAAAAAATTCAAAAAATTAGGGAAAAAATTATAAAATAATTTAAAAATTCAAAAAATTATGAAAAAAATTAAAAAATTAGAAATAAATTCAAAAAAATAGAAAAAAATTAGAAAAATTAGAAAAAAAATTACAATATTAGAAAAAAATTAAAAAAATTAGCAATAAATTCAAAAAATTAGGAAAAAAATTAAAATATCCCGCTAGTGAGCCCCACAACCAGCCATCCTACCGTCGGCTACCACCGCCCGCCGGTTGGCGGGCGCGGTCGTTGCCGGTGGTGGGGACCGACAATAAAAATTTTAAACTTTATTAATTCTATCACAAAATTTAACAATTTTTTTAAGTTTAAAGCTATTTAATTATACATTTTTTTCAAAAATAATAAATCATTATATATGAAGCATTCAAAATAATTATTATGTAGATAATTATTTTTTTGAAAAAAATGTATATTTAATTAGCTTTAAAGTTAAAAAAATTTTAAATTTTGTGATAGAATTAATAAAGTTTAAAATTTTGCGGTTGGTCCCCACCCAACCGAACCGATCACGCCACCAACCGGCGGTAATCGACGGTAGGGTGGTGGTTGTGGGGCTCACTAGCGGGGTATTTTAATTTTTTCCTAATTTTTTGAATTTATAATTATTTTAATTATTTTTAATTATTTTTTAATTTATTTCATAATTTTTTGAATTTTTTTTATAATTTTTTATAATCTTTTTCTAATTATTTTTAATTTTTTCCTAATTTTTTGAATTTTTTTCTTATTTTTTAAATTTTTTCCTAATTTTTTAATTTTTTTTCAAATTTTTATTCCACACAAAGCCCACGCCATCGTCTAATTCAGTGCATCAAATCGTTTAATTTCCATCCAAGTTAACGATCAATTAACGGCCAACTAACGGCCAACTAACGGATGTGGTCTTTGGACATTCCAAAATGAAATTACATGTGTATTTTTGGTTCGTAAAATTTTACGTGGTCTTGAGCGCCCCTCGAGCCAAATTACATTTGTAAAATTACTCCTTTACCCTTTTTTTAATTTTTCTTTCTTGTCCATCTCTTGACTGCCTAAACGTGTTCCTCACTCCTCCTACGTAAGCGTTTCATTATGCTGGAGGGACGGAAAAAAAAGAAAGAAAGAAAAGAATAATTGCACATACACAAATTTATTTTCATTATTTTGATATACTCCCTTATTACATCACATATTTATTTAATTTGACTACATTAAAAAATTTAGTTAATATGAATTTTTTTTTTTTTTAAAAAAAGAAATACACTAATCATCTTCCTTGATTTTCCTTATATCTCTTCTACTTGATTATTTTTGAAAGGTATAGATAAGGATAAATCAAGAAAAATTAAAAAATATGAAAAATATGATTAGGATATTATAATTTTTTTTTAAAAAATTATAATTTATTTATTATTAACGTAATAATTTTTTGTTACGACTAACATAAATACTAATTATGTGACTTATAAGTTGACAGAAAATACAAAAATAAAATTTATTTATTTATTTGCATCATGATAAGATATTATTAATTTATTATGCTCATAATAGTCTCCTTTCATTATATTAATATCTGCAATAAAATTTTGTTAAAAACCTTTTTTTCTCGCATAATTGATATTTATTTTTAATCATAATTAACAGATTATGAACATATAAACTAGTGCTTATATTTGAGATTTTTTTTTTTTTTTTTTTTTGCAATTATCATTTTCTTTCTTATTTTTTTAGTTTTTTTTTTTTTTGAACATCTGGATTATGAATGAAACGTTTTGGGAGGGTGGGAATGAGATTGAAATGATTCGTTCAAGGCTCGAACAGTAAAGGGCAAAGAAAGAGTCAAGGAAAGAAAAGGAAAAATAAATAAATAAAAGAGGCATCGGATGGCAGACGAAGGAGAAGGAAAATTTGGGAATCCGTACCCAAAAAAATGGGTTCACATTATGTGTTTTTTATTTTAATTGAAAGGGATGAGGCATTTTTTTTTTTTTTTTTTTTTTTATATTTTAAAATTATATGTTGCATCTTGAAATATTTTTTAGTCATGCAAAAGAAATATTTTTATGTAACACTAGTATCCGAAAATTAATTAATTTGAGATAATGACTACAAAAAATATTTGAGAATACATAATATAATTTAATCTAAATATATAAAAAATTAAAAAAAATTCTTCATATCTCTAATTAGAGAGAAAAACACATAAGAAGCACCTAATAAAAAACCACCTAATGTGAATTCCAAAAAAATATAGGGGAAAATCACCTTCAAGGTCCAAATAATCAAAATATTGTCAAAAAAGACTCAAATATAGGAGAGAGGAAATGAGGAGAAAATTCTACTAAAATTTAATGTAGGGGACTTACGGGTCCACATTACATGCTTATCTTTACACGCTTATTAGGTGCTTTATATCTCTAATTAGAGGTATAAGCATATTTTTAATTTTTTAATTTTTTTATATATTGCATTTATTTAGATTTAAATTATATGCTTTTTTTTTTTGCACCCAAGTATCTCAAATAAATTAATTTCCATAATACTTTGGTGTTACTGCATAAATGCGAGAACTGAAAATTAATTAATTTGAGATACCGGGTGCAAAAAAAATATCAAAAAATAGCATATAATTTAAATCTAAATAAATGCAATATATAAAAAAATTAAAAAAATTAAAAAAATATTCTTATACCTCTAAATAGCATATAATTTAAATCTAAATAAATGCAATATATAAAAAAATTAAAAAAATTAAAAAAAAATATTCTTATACCTCTAATTAGAGGTATAAGCACTTAATAAGCATGTAACTATAAGCATATAATTTGAACTCGGGACTTACAAGAATTTTCCTCTTCATTTAAATTTTCTCTCCCTCTCCTCCCCAAACCAATCAAAGTCTAAAGCCTCAGGGAATTTTGAACATTGAAGATTCGTGTGAAACTGGAGCCATTTCCTTCGGTTGATTGTCTTGTTTCGGAATATGCAGGAAATTTTCCCAAAAATATATATATACACATCCCACGAGTTTCAAAATTTCTCACTCACAGTGTGGTCTCTCTCCGTGGTAAATTTCGCTGACCTGATCCTTGGGTGTTTTGTTTTCTTGTTTGGTTTCGGCGTATTTCTGGTCAATTTTTTGTCGTTTTCTTTTATATGCAGATAAGTAGTTGGGTTTCTGGGGATTTCTGATGGTGATGGAGGAAGTGGCTAAGCTCGTGTCGGAGAATGGCTCTGACTGTGAGAGTAACGGAGCTTCTTCTGCTGCCGGTAATGGAAAATATGGTACTCCCTCCGGTCCTAATTATAAGATAATATTTGAGAGTTGGTTTTGGTCCTAATTATAAGACAACATTCTAACTTTTGTCAATTTCTTTCTAAAATACCCCTATTTTATTCTTTCAAGTGTTTTTGATTTTTAGTAATTATATGTATGTACGTGTGTAGACTCTTTCTATTATTAAAACTTTTAAATTATAAGATTTTAATTTATTTATCGATCAATTGTTTGCCATATATATATACAGACACACACACACATATAGACAAGCACATTATATACCTGTGAGTGTGTGTGGTGTGTGTGTATCAGTGTATATGTGTGTGTGTATACATATATATATATCTATGTGTGTGTGTGCCTGTCAATATCTATGTGTATGTGTGTGCACGCATATATAAACACACACACACACACACATATACACACATGTGTGTATGTGTTTCTATGTGTGTGTCTATATATATATATTTGTGTGTGTGTATTCATATATATGTGTGTAGATATATGTATGTGTGTGTGTGTGTGTCTATATGTATACACACATATGTATATATAGCAAGACTATTATTTCAATTAAAAAACGTGTGAAAAAGAAAATTCTAAATCGGAAAGGTATGTGGTAGGGGTTGTTAATTCACTTTTACTCATGTCATTTTAAATTTATATAAGGGCATTTTAGGAAAATAAGTAAAATTAACTAATTTAACTTCTCTCCTTAATCTCTCCAAAATTGATTAAATATGTCTTATAATTAGGAGCGGAGGGAGTAACTAATAATGTCACTTGTTTTGCTTCATGCTTTGTTAATAATATATATTGACTTACTGAGAGGATTAGTCAATCTTCTAACAGATCATTTCCTCATTTTGCAGATCTTCGCGAGAGCACACCAACATCCGAGTTGACGACGGATGAAATTTCGCCAGCTTCTCTCATCAAGCATGATGCAGGTATAACTGATAGATTTGAATCGATTCTTATCGGTTTGAGAAATTGTTTCCATCTCAGACTTGGTGTGGCCTCATTCATTGGGTTTATTGGAGGAGCTCTTATTTCGGTGCTTTCAAATGGCACAATAAGGCCTCAATTTCGTGATCTCTACTTGGGAATAAGGAGACCCAACATTGGCACCTCTTGCTGGTTTGCCTCAAATAAGCTTCTCCTTATTGTGCTTGTTGCTTTCAACTTGTTAATTAGTGTGGCAGTTGAACATATGCCATTCTTTGAATGGGTCATGGATGCCATGGTTCTGATTCAACTTTCTATTCCCGTCATCCAACTGCTTTACCTCCTGCCACCTCTCTTTCACTACTTCTTCCCAAGAAAGAACCTCAACCGGGACGATGAGGTGTTATATGTATATTGAATTTCTGCCCTTTCGTTGCTTAGCATTAATTATTTTTGTGTTTCTGAGGCCATTTGATCTTTCCTAGATAAAACAAACAGAAGATACCAGCCCCATCGAAGAAGCTTTCTTCAGTGATGAAGCAGTGGACACTGAGCTTGCTACTCATCAAGTGCATGATTCTGCTGCTGATTCAATCTCTGAAACCACCGATTTTAGCCCTTGGGAAAGAGGGGATTTTATTGGGGCTGGTGGATATGGGATTGTTTATGTTGCCTGCAACAGGTATTACGATCGAGTAAACTGATGTTTTGATCTTTCAGTCTTAATTTAATTTCTTGTATGAAATGTGTGTGCTGCATGAGTTGCAATTTGTATTAGTTTGTTTCACTTCTGTTAGACTTTGTTATGTATAGTCTCTAATCTAATTTATTTGCTCTTATAGACACAGACACAGTGACTATCAATGATAATTAATTCATTCTTTCACCTCGAAGGCTGGGCCGAGGAGAGCTTTAAGTAGTTTAAAATCAAAAAAAAGTTTCAGTTGAAAAAAAGGTTTAAGTGGAGTGTTTAGGTGGAGTTGTTCACGAGGCTTTTTTGTTCCTAAAAGTCAATTAAGGAAAAAAGTTTCATGAGTAACTTTTTTCAAAAAGCTCTGGTTGGCCAGTGCTGCCAATCGGCCTGGACAACAGGGCAAGGCGTGAACGGTCTTGGCCCCTTCTCTAGATGCATACCTGGATCTCAAGCAAAGAGTGATGAGCGAGAATAGTGTCTTGAAATCTTGTTTCAGTTGGGCTCCATTACTTCTACCATCACCAATCTACACCCAAATCATATTTATAACTTGACTTTTTTCCATCAGACTCGTAAATAAAACATAAACCAGCCACCCAAACAATCCCAATGTCTAATCCCATGGTATTGTGAGCCTTCTAAATTTTTTCCCCCTCCACCCATTCACTTTTCTCGTTCCTCTTCCCCCAACCCGAGTTTCCTTTCAGCCTTCTTCGTCTTCATCGTCTTCTCCTTCCCTAAGCTAATCGCCGCTTCAGTCAACCTTCATGGCTTCCGATTCCACCACAGCTCGAACTCCTACTACTGATTACTCTTCTCCACCGGATTCTGATTTTGTCGTCGATCCGACTTCTCATTTCTACATCCATCCGAATGAGAATCCGGCCCTAATCCTCGTTGCTCCTCCTCTGGATGGTTCGAACTACCATAGCTGGGCCGCGTATGGCTCTTCTTTCGAAGAACAAACTCAAACTTGTTGATGGTTCTCAACTTCCCCTACTCTTGACTTGTCCGTCTTTTCCGGTGTGGGAACGTTGCAATAACCTCGTTCAAGGTTGGCTTACCCGGTCTCTTTCTCCAACAATCGCCAAGAGCATCTTACGGTTTGACTCTGCTTTTTAGATCTGGAACGATCTCCGCTCACCCTTCTCTCAGTTGAACCTCTTCCGCATCGCCGACCTTCAAGAGGAAATTTATAATCTCTGGCAAGGCAATCTCAGTGTTAGTGAATATTTCTCTCGCCTGAAGATTATCTGGGATGAGTTGATGAACATTCGCCCTTTTGAGCCCTGCACCCGCGGCTCTGTGGGTACTGCCTTCATTCATCGTGATGAGGATCAAATCATCTGGTTCTTGAAATATCTCAATGAGCAGTATGCTTCGATCAAGGCTCAACTCATGCTCCTCGATCCCAAGCTAATAAAAAAAATATGTTGTGTTCTTCATTTCTGACAGGAAAACCGGGGACTTACGTGCAGTTAAAGAACTTAAAAACATTGAAAATGCAGAATCTGTGAGAAAGGTACGCCTTATGCATGTTACTACAATTCCTTTGTCTTACATGTACTAATCCTCCACAAGTGAAGATTCCCTGTCATTGAAGAATCTGAAAGTTTAAACCAGAAGTTTTAAATTTAAGTGGCTGTGAATAGACTAGAAGAAACTAACAATAAATTCTGGAGCAGAGTTAAAGAAGTATACATTGTAAATGCACTCTCTAGCTACTGTTCTCATGATTCCTTGAAAATCATTTTTCCGATTGATTAATAAACATTATAACTTCAGAGATTCCAAATTATGCAATGCATGTTTATAATGTCATTGCTATTCAAGAAATCCTTCACCTATTTAAAAAGATGTACAAAGAAAATGATGGGTCAATCATTGAAATAACAATGGAAATCAGATCCCCGCAGTTCTTTGTACGATATATAACTAAATTAGTGTACTTGTGTTTTCAGGAAATCAAAATTCTCTGCCAACTGGAACATCCAAACATTGTAAAGTATTATGGCCATGAAATAGTAAGTGTTCTCTTGCTTTCTTTAAGCTGAGGAGGATATCATACCCACAATTAATTCATCACTTGGTTCATGCATAATTAGGATGGACACAAAGTTTCTGTATACATGGAATTCATCCAACCAGGCTCACTGAAGAAATATATATTGGAACGAGGTGCTTTACATGAAACTTTAATTCGAAAGTTCACATCACAAATTCTCTCCGAGCTGGTTTACCTGCACAGCAAAAGAGTCGTTCACAGGTATAGTATTCCCATACTTATAGGACATTGTAACACACATCTTGTAGGGCAATTAATTTTTAATTATGTTCGAAAATCACATTGAAAATATAATGTTGTCAAAATGGTAAGTAAATTTTTTGCTGCCATTTACACCCAGTAGTATTCTGTCACATTCTCTCGTTCTTTCTTTGTTTTTTTATGTATGATTATATATACAGGGACTTAAAGCCGGACAATATACTTGTTGATTCTCAAGACATTATAAAGCTGGTCGACTTTGGTGTGTCTAAGCATGTAAGTTCACGTGACAAAACTGAGTGTATCTCCCACAATATTGGTGTTTACCTGTGTACTTGTACATTAAATACATTTGAAATTGATATGATAGTCCAAAGAGTTAGCAATAACTGTATTTGATTTTTCTGCGTTGAATAGCTAGCAGAATCTGTGGGCCATCACTCCATGTTGGGAACTCCATATTATGCAGCCCCAGAGGTATATACTTTTATTCTCTCAATTAGTTATTCTTTACAAAAGTATTTCTTAATTAATAAACTTGTTTCTCATTCAGGTTCTTCAAAAAACAGAATATAGGAGCTCGCGTGAAGCTTATGCTGCTGATATATGGAGTTTGGGTTGTGTGATCATTGAAATGTTGTCAGGGAAGCATCCTTGGCCTGATTGTGAACCGGTAAACACTTTTACACTTCAATATACATACACATATATTTATAGAGCTAATTTATTAAGTATACAGGTAAACGCCAATACTTTGTTTCCCAGTATTTAATAATTAATACTTTATAGGGTAAAGATGCAAAGATACTGCGTGTGTTTTTGTCCCAGGACCAACACCATGTATTTTTTTTAGGTGTAAAAATACATATATTGTTATAAAATAGGTGCAAAAATCACACAAAACGTTAAAAGAGAGATTGTTGACCGTTAAGTTATAATAGTTGACTTAAAATGCTGATGTGTACAGGAAGGAGAGGGACAAGATCGTCATTTTCATTGGAAGCCTTTGTCTTCTCTCCACTGTCATCTCCATCTCTTTCTCTCTCTACCACCGTGGAACTCTCCCTTTCTCTTCCACATCACCACCACCGGCCTTCCTTCTCTATTCTCACCGCCGGCATTTTTCCTTTTCTCACACCACGGTCACCTTTCTCCTCCACCTAGCACCTTCACTCAGCACTGGCATGGAGAAGGAAGCATTACAGTATGTTGAAATCATGCTCTCCCCCGTTTCTCTCTTTCACGATGTGGGACTCTGATCTTTGTATTCTCCCGTGCTTGTAATCTCGTGCTCTTGGCATTTTCTGGTGCTTCTTTACCACACAATTTAACACTTCAAAAGTTGGAAACTTCACTTGTTTGTAATCTCGTGCTCTTGGCATTTTCTGCTGCTTCTTCACCACGCAATTTAACACTTGAAAAGTTGGAAACTTCACTTGTTGGCAAGAGGATTTGAAGATTTACAGGAACTTAATCATGGATTTATGTAATAAAGCTCACTAATCGACCATAATAATAGATAAAACCAGTATTTCTGGCGCCTGAAAACAGAGTTCCTCCTCCATTGGCCTTTTCTTTGGGTGGAAAATAAAGATTTATTGGGTTGAGCAAGATATTATAGTAACGGGGTTGTGGAATACAGTATGCAGCCATGTTTCAAATTTAATTTCATTCAAAGATTTCAATCAGTACAAAACAAGATCAAGTACATCACTGGTCTCCTCTCTACCGCAAAAACATTTTCAGTCGGAGAAACCCGAAACCAGAAAAGGAAAATATAGTATATATAGAGCCCCTGCCAAAAACTCAAACCAAACGGAATCCCGACAATCACTCGCAGAAACGGGGCATCACAGATCTTGGCACTAAAAGATCTAGAGTGAACAGAATGCTTCGGCCTTCTTGGAACAAATCGCAGGCGACCCAGCAAGTTATTTCTCTCGAAGCTTTGCTCGACCCAGCTGACGACGTGGCATCGTTTTGTGTGTTTGTGTATTTAATAGCCAGTGTGACTTTTGCACCTATTTTATTTTATAATAGCGTGTGTATTTTTTACACCAAAAAGCGTGATGTTAGACGCTCTTGAGGGTAAAAAGCGAGTGTATTTTTACACTTTTACTCTTAATTATATGTCCCTTGAATCTTTTTTTTTTTTTTTTTTTTTTTATCACTTATTCTCTCTTCCACTCACCCTCCCCATAAAGAAGGGTGTTTTAGGAAAGTAAGTTATATATTTTTATGTATTCATTATCTTTTACCAATTTTAACTAACTTTTTTAATTCTATGAATTAGTTATTTGCTTATATTTTGAAACACTAAAACAAATTCATTCACTAAGCAGGTGCATGCCTTTTGTAATGTTTCTGTTAAAAGGCGACATCCGCCCATACCAAATGAGTTGTGCAGAGAGGGCAAAGATTTTCTGAAACTCTGCTTCATAAGAACTCCAGCCGACCGGCCATCTGCTGTAGAATTACAAAACCATCCCTTTGTAAAACCACAAACTTGGTCTTGCTGATGGAGAAGAGTCCAAGGCTGAGCTTGATGGTGTTGTTGAGATTCTTGGGGCTTTAGCATGATACAGCTTAGTCCTTAGTCTTTCTAATTATACTGTTAATCTCTTTATTTATCTTGCATATAGGATCATGGTTCACTTGTGAATAAGAAAATATTACTACTAAGAAATGATATACAATAACGTGTAATTAAAAGTTTATGCTACCTCCGGTCCTAAATATGTAGTAGAATTTGTATTATAAATTTTATCCTATATTTAAGATTATTCTAGATCTTCGTTTTGACCATCATATTCTAGATATTCCCTTTGACCACATTCTCGGCTCTCAAATCAAAGAAATTAAAAAGAAGGGAAAATTACACTCAGGTCCCAAGGAACAGAGATATTTATAATTAGGTCCCTCGAATTCATGAAATTACGAAGTCCCTAGGGACCTCGTGTAATTATTTGTGGAAGCAAAATTACTTTTTTGCCCAAAGGAGAAATAGCCTACGGACCTCAAAATTAAAAAAATCCGGGTTTGCAACAAGAAATTCTATATTTACAATGTAAACAAATTCTTATTTTAACAACAAGTTTTGAAAGCTGAATTTTTTCAATTCTCGAGATCGGAGGCCATTTGCAGCGAAAGAAATTACTATATTTACAATAACAAATTCCTATTTTAACAACAACTTTTGAAAATCTGGATTTTTTAATTTTGAGGTCAGAGGCTATTTCTCTTTTGGGCAAAAAAGTAATTTTGCTACCACAAATAATTACACGAAGTCCTAGGGACTTCGTAATTTCATGAATTTGGGGGACCTAATTGTAAATATCTCTGTTCCTTGGGACCTGAGTGTAATTTTCCCTAAAAGAATCCTCACATATTGAGATGACGTTGTCTCCAAGTGGAAGAACGACAACGAAACATGTCAAATCAACAATACTTCTCACCAACTCCCCACACCATCCAGTTTTCTATTATTCTCTCTTTTACTTCTCCACTAACCCAAATTTAGTCCAAAATCTATTCAAAGAAGAAGTCCAGTTGATCTAACTAAATAAAAAAGTTCAACGTTACAAAGTCAAGTAATTAGTTACCGTTATGGGTCCATGTTATCAAATCACAACATTTTATTTAAAAAATTTGACGTTCAAAAGTCAGAAACTTCTACAAAACATTCTTCTGATGATAATTTATAAAGTAGAGATTGCATTATTAGTTTTCTTAATATAACTGATCTTATTAAATTAATTATTTCCTCCGATCCTAATTACAGGAGCTATTTATCCAATTTTGGAGAGATTAAGATAGTAGTTAAATTAGTTAATTATATTTATTTTCTTAAAATACCCTTATTTAAGACTTATAATGACATCAACAAGATATATAGTGTAACAAAGAGTATCAACCATTCATATTTTGCTTGTCAGGCCTGCACATGCCGCTCTCAACTGTACCACGCCTTAAAAATTCCTAACTATGTGCAAGGTTTTTTTTTTTTTTTTTTTTTTTAAGCCATGAAAAAAAGATAATGAAATTAATATTTTATTAGGTTATTTTAGGGGAAAAAAATCAATCACTTGACTAGTCCGAACATGCATTTAAAAAAAAAAAAAAAAGGTTAGCTGCTACATATGTTGTCCCAATATTATCACAGCAGAGAGTTGGTGGCGTAGGAAGAAAAATGCTTGGTTCACCCAACAAGTTTTGTAGCCAAATTAAATCACGAGTAGCAAGAGAAAGAGATTTGAATTCAGCTTCAATGGAGAATCTTGCCTCAAGTGAGTTCTTCTCTAGAGATTTTTTTTTTTTTTTTTTTTTTTTTTTTTTTTTTTTTTTTTATAAAAAAAAAAAAGTTTTGGAAAGGGTTCGACATCGTCCCACTGGCGCCGCAAGACCTCGGGCTCTATGAGCACTTATCGGGAACTTACGAGATCGCTTTTTACCAAAAGGAGTCCGACGGCGGCAGGAGATCGAACCCACGACCATTTAGGCCTAATCCTGGATCTCATACCATCTATGCCAACTCTCATTGGCTTCTCTAGAGAATTAATTACAATGAGCAAAGGCAATTAGGCTTATTACTATGGATAAGGCCAGTTCTTTGTGGATTTGGGCTTTTCTTTGTTTTGTGCACCTGATCTGTTTCGAATACGTGTTCTTATCGCTATGAGGGCCCAAAAACATAATACTTCACACACGTATTGCTTCTATTTCTAAACCGCACATTGACTATCATGTATTATGACAATTTACAAGTCATCTACATATAAATAAAATTAAGAGTCTGCTTAGTATATATCTAAGAAATAGTTTTAGGTTTTGTTTTATTATGTTGGGCTTATTAGGAATGTGTTAACTAGACTCGGCTTCCATTGGTTCAATGTGGAAGGAGATCTTCTCCTTATCTTATTTCTCATTGGCTTCATCTGGGCCCTTGATTGAGAAAGTGAGAGAAAAGTTAAATTAATATTATATTGATTGGACGGATGTGATTTAGAAATTATGAGGGATGATAAGAAAAATATGATGAGAGAAACCTAATCTGGTTCAATGTGGGTTGTCATACTAAGCCTAATGTAAGGAACTTTTGTATTATTTAAGTTCTTATTTTTAATACTACATCCAGTGACCCCTCCTTTACCTGACGAAGGGGTCAGACTTTCTCATCAAAAGGGAGGGGGTTCGATTCTGGAGTTGGTCAAGGCGCTGGGGGAGGCATCCTAAGGGTCTACGAATTAGTGGAAATCTTTGGAAAGAGGTGGAGGTATGTATACTCTCTAACCTAGTATACCTATGACGGGCTCCAAGAGCCATGCCCTTGGGACCGTATATGAGCCCAACCCTTTCCTAAAAATATTATATATATATATATATATATATATAATACTACATCCAGTGCTAATTATAAGACGATGTTGACTTTTTTTTTTGGAGAGATTAAGGAAGCTAATAAGTTAATTAATTATATTGGGCCTGTTTGGGTTTTCTTCTTTATTAGCGTTAGTGTGCAAAATATTTCAGTGGCGGTTAAGCAAATGATCAGTGAGAAAAATGACCAACGAACCCTGTTTGGATTACCCAAGAGCTTATCCGAAAATTCCAAACGCCCTTTGGACTTATTAGACGCTCCAATTTGGAGCTTATTTCCTACTGAGAAGCTGCGTCTCATCCTCTCTCGAGGTCCGTTCGTTGTCCTGAAATCGCAGATCATCACCGGGGCAGCAATTACTTCCCGTCGTCCTGAAATCTCAGAAGGAGGGTACTGTTCATCGTCTTCTTCCAAGAGGCAGCAACCAGAAAAAGCATCGTGTACCTTCTCTTTCCCTCCTCTCATCTGCCGATTATCTCTCCCAACCTCTCCTCTTCAAAAATTCCTTCGCCTGCCTCATCTCATCGTCCTTTGCCAAGAAGGATCCGATCTGTTCTCATCTGCGGCCCTGTGAAGAAGAAGAAGAAGAGAAGGAAGTGAGAGTGTGAGACGAATGAGAGAGAAGTGGCAGACAGAAGTATCACGAGGAAGAAGAAAAGAAAGATGAGGGAGATTAATTATGTATGAATGAATTATTGATTGTAGATATAATATTATTTTATTTAAAAGTTAATGCAAAAGCATATCTTGTGGTAGGAATTTGTCCGAATGTCATGTGTGTTTGAGCAAAAAAAAAAGAACGTCATGTGTGGTAAGTTTTTTGATATAATATATTATTAAAAAAATATTTAGGTTGAGTAATTTAATTAGCTTTTTCAATCTCTTAAAAAAATATTAATTTTATCTTATATTTAGGTTCAGTGGGGGTATTTAATAAAATTCATACCCTTTTTAGTCATTTTTTATCTCAAGCGACTTTTAAAATAATAATCCAAACACTCCTCGGTTTAGAAAAAAGCCATTTCGTAAAAAAGCCAAATGGACAATCCAAACACAAATCATTATCTATAACCCGACTTTTTCCTACCGAACTTTTTTAAGTCGATAGCTTTTAAGCTACCATTCCCTACCGCCAACCCAAACAGGCCCATTATATGTTATGTATCCTTAGATTATATATCATTTTATTAGTCAAACTAATTAGTTTAGAGAAAAAATAAAAATAAAAATAAAAATACTCTAATAAATTAATTTAATTAACTTCTTAAATCTATACCAAAAGTCAACCTAGTTTTATAATTAGGACTGGATGGAGTAATAAAGATTACTCCCTTTCTTCCCAGTTGCCACACGTTGTGTGTTGAAGTTGAGAATGTCACGACTTTTCATGGTATCTTGCGCAACGTTGCCTTTTAAGATTAACAGCCCAGTAACCAAGATTCATCACACACATTATCTTTTTGGATCTTGAAAAAGATATTTTAGAGTATTGACTGATACTAAAAAAAAATACTTAAATAAAAAAAATGAAATGCGGGACGGCCAGATGCTTGCCCCCAAAGGACGAGCCCTATGAAACCCATTCTGATTCATCACACACATTATTTCCAAATTGGTGAGAAGAAGAGGCTTCAGGGAAAGTAGTTCCCTTCTCTGTGTTACAAGCCCGAGTGAAAAGAATAAGATACGGCCCAGTTTAATTGGATCATAGAGTAAGGGCCCGTTTGGTACACAGAATCGGTGGGAAGGGAAAGGAAAATTAAAAAGTTCCTCCATTTTGTACGCAAATTCGACAAATCTTCCCGAGTTCACCAATCTTCCCTTATATGTGGGAAGATAAAATCCCACCAAAATTGGTGGGATCTCAAGTTCTCACGTCACTGTTCACTTTTTTTGGGGACAAATTTACCCCTCAAATTTAAACTTGAATAACTTCAAACACAGATTGCTTCTATTTCTAAACCGCACGGTGATTGTGTGGAGTATTATGACAATTTACAAGTCATCTACATATAAATAAAATTAAGAGTCTGTTTAGTATATATCTAAGAAATAGTTTTAGGATTTGTTTTATTATGTTGGGTTTATTAGGAATGTGTTAACTAGACTTGGCTTACGGTAGTTCAATGTGGGCTGTCTTACTTAGCCTAATATAATTAGGGTCTGAACTATTGTATTGTGTAAGTTCTTATATTTAATAATAAAGATTAGTCCCTTTCTTCCCAGTTGCCGCACGTTGTGTGTTGAAGTTGAGAATGTCTGGGCTTTTCATGGTATCTTGTGTAACACCTGCCCTTTCGTACCCCTTTTATGACGTAAAAAGGGAAGCGTTTGTTAGAGGTATTAGGTGGTTAGTTGAGTAGTTAGTGAATTAGTTAGGGCCCTCATATATAAATATGGGTCTTAACTAATGAGATAAGTAAGTGTGTTAGAGTGTAGAGCTCTCACCTTGTTAGAGATAAGTTAACTTGGGTCTCTCTCTTTAGAGAGGGAAGTCCCTCCTAGATCCCTATTATTAGAGTTTGTTGATTAGAGATAATCCTTATGGGTTACTCATTGTATGAGCTTATTACTCTTGGTTGTTATACCCTTATGGGTTAGAGCTTATTGCTCTTTGTCGTTAATACAATTGATTCTTCTTCATCTTCATTCTTTCTCCTATCTTCTCTAATTATACATTACTTTACTGGTATCACAGCCATCCAGGTTTTGCTAATTTTTCTATTCCTGAGCGCATTTTGAGTGTCTCTCTGTGCAATGTATTTTTCAAGAAAATATCATATGTTCCAGGCAATATACAAGCAATTGTCTCCACATCCATCCCTAGAAATTAAAGAACCAAGGCCCATTTTCAAGAATTGGCCCAAGATCTTTTTTCTTTAAGGCAAGATCCGTGGAGCACTGGATCTTTTGTTTCCACCTAGTTGTCCATCTGACCCGAGAAGATTCCTTTACTGTGATAGGAGCTTTCCGTCCAATTTCTTTGCTAATTCTTGAGTCCACGGTGCTGCTTCTTCATCAGCCATCACATGCAAGAGTCCACGGTGCTGGCCTCACTCACGATCTTGCTTCTGCCGTCGTTGATGTTTACAATCTCCGCTGCGACCGGGGGGGGCACTCGGCCGCGAGGGTGTTATTTCGCCGTCGAACTCTTACACAGAGGCAATGGAAATCCTTGTGCCATCATGATTCTTGGCGTGACTGTTCTTGATTCAAAGAGTAATCAAAGCTCCAAGTTCTGGGTTACAATCTCTCAAGGCAAGATCGTTAATTGTTGAACGATGGAGCTCTTCCTTCAAGCGTCAGACTTATGTTTCAAGTGAAGTTGTGAACCCTAACTCCAATTCCCAGATTCTCAACAAGATCCATCACAGAAGCAACGAATGTGGTTTTCAGTTTATCAAAATTGGTTCTTAATCTCTGAGTGGTCCGCTGCAAGATTTTTTAAATTTTTATCTCCTCACATGGGTATTCTGAATTTTGATCTAGTTCAGTTGATTCTTGTGAGTTTCAGAAGTGCAATCAAGGCATCACCACACTAACGGGGCATTATCAATCTTGTTCTCATCGTGATTTCAAACCAGATCGCCCCCTTGGTGGCCGATGATTCCTCTGTTTCTGTTAATGTTACAGGAGGCGTGGCTGCAAAATTCGCATTTTTCCCATATGACGTTGTAGAAGCAGTGTACCTATGTTTGAAGTGTGATTATGAAATTAGGCAAGAGGATTTAATTCTGTATGGTCAATCAATTGGAAGTGATCCAACTCCACACATGGTTCCGTCGTCTTCCATTCAAGCGCCTTCTTGTGGATTTAGAAGAGTCATTGAATTGCAAAGCACACATATGCCATCTTGCTTTTGCCCTGTATCTTGTGGTGAAGGGCCCATACTTGTCTTTGATTTGGTTTCAAAAAATTAATTTCTAATAGTTGTGAGGCCCATGATATGCTTCGGCTTGGTGTTTTAAGATTCATCACTTTTCGAGTGGGTACCACATTGGAATTCCTGGAGGGTTTTATTCTTTGATGGGAGACAATGCAATTTGGATTGAATTGCCAGCTTATACAAGACAGCAGCAGAGACAATTCAATGGGCTATGAAGCATTACAAGAATATGGAGAAGAATATTTTGTGATTGAAGAAATCTTTTGTATTATTTTTGTTGATTGAAAACTGTTCAATTGAATCCACCTTACCTCCTTATTTTCAGTTGTTCAAGTTGAACACATTTAAGATAAATGGTGTTCAACTTGAGGGGGGTGTTAGAGGTATTAGGTGGTTAGTTGAGTGGTTAGTGAATTAGTTATGGCCCTCATCTATAAATAGGGGTCTTAACTAATGAGATAAGTAAGTGTATTAGAGTGTGGAGCTCTCACCTTGTTAGAGAGAGGTTAACTTGGGTCTCTCTCTAGAGAGGGAAGTCCCTCCTAGATCCCTATTATTAGGTTTGTTGATTAGAGATAATCTTTATGGGTTACTCATTGTATGAGCTTATTGGTCTTGGTTGTTATACCCTTATGGGTTAGAGCTTATTACTCTTTGTTGTTAATACAATTGATTCTTCTTCATCTTCATTCTTTCTCCTATCTTCTCTAATTATACATTACTTTACACGTTCGTTGCTAGTTCATTTAGGGGCTAATTCCAATACGCATAATCTTATAGTGCAAATAATTTACAATTCAAAATCAGATATCCAGCGGAAGCATAATCTTTTCTTCTATTATGTCTTTCTACTCATTCGTGATCACCTTCTTTGTCTTGAGCTTCTTCCATGAGATGCAAATTTAGCTATTTCAAAAATGTTGGGACTCAAATGAATCTCAATAGTAACGTTAATTACTCACATAAAATGCATACACAATGGTAGTCAACCATCATACATACAACACATTCAACATTCAAGGATAAATACAAAATGCAACATCAACTACATTCATAGGACCTACTGGTCTATTTCCACAGCGTTAGGCATTCAATTGGGCTTTTGCCCTTCTCATTTGAATACTTAATAGGTTTCACGACCCAAGGACCCACTAGGTCCTACTGCCTATCTCGTATTCACAATACATATATACAATGGTATTTAATCAATATATATATATATATATATACGCAATGGTAAATACATGCATATAAAGGTACATATAGTATGTCAGAGAAAAGTTATTACCTTCGGTCTATATGTCCTCCTCTATACCTTTCTTCCAATTAATCCAGTAAAGTTATTACCTTTGGTCTATGTCCTCCTTAATAGGTTTCACGACCCAAGGACCTGTTGGTTCACTAAGCCCTACCGCCTATCTCATGTTCACAATACATATATACAATGGTAAATATATGCATATAAAGGTACATATAGTATGTGAGAGAAAAGTTATGACCTTCGGTTTATGTCCTCCTCTATAACTTTCTTCCAATTAATCTAGTAAAGTTGCTCGAGATTGTTATCTTCTTTATCAACTCATGACCCTAAGCATATGATTACACTATTAGAGTCATGATAAACAGGGGCGAAATCAGGAATTGAAATTAGGAGGGGCAAAAATTACAATATAAGACCTAGGCGTTCATGAAATTACATTCAATCCTATAGGCGTTTCAATATTTTCATTTTATTCCCTTCATGGAACTTTTAATAGGGACTAAAGTGAAAAAAATTGAAAGTTTTGTCGGGCTAATAAAATATAATTTTCTGAAAAGTTTGGGTTTGTTCTGTAATTTTTTTTTTTTGGGGGGGGGGCACCCCTAGCCCCCCAGGTCCGTCCCTGATGATAAATGAATATCCTCTTCGGCTATATTAGCCTTTAGGACATGTTCCATATTTTTGGGCCCATACTTGTCCTAAATTACTTTTAGCGTCATTACTTGCTTATTTTTGCGTAAGACTTATAAGTTGAAAGAATTTTCAATAACTTTGAAAATTCATATCTTTTTCTATAGATACCAAATTAGGTAGTTCAAAATTCTATGTGTCACTCATTAAGTCTATTTTTAGGTAAAAATGGCTTCCACTTCCAAGTACAAGTACATTTTTCCCAGAATATCATTTATCCTCATTGTCCAGAAAAATGTTCTAGATTTAACACTTAACTTCAAAAATTCATAACTCTTGTTATTCAAATCCATTTGCCTCAAATTATATGTCATTTGAAGCTTATCATGTCTACTTGAAATATGAAAATTTCCATAGCCTTAGGGTATTGTTTGGTCAGTCTAAAATACGACACAAATATATTGCCTCCCAGAAAGTCAAACATGGAAACAAGATTGTTTTCTAATTTCCATATCTATCTTTGAAAAATCATAATTAATTATATAGAATTCTAATTGGGGTGATTCAAATTTCTATTGGAAGCCCTGTAAGTCTATTTTAAGGAAAAAATAGTTACCAAAACAAAGTTGTGGCTGTTATCATTCCTAGAATTTCGAAAAGTAAACTCTACTTGAATTTGGAAACAAGATTTTCCAATTTTTATGACCAAACTTAGAAAGATCATAAGTTATAAACGTCCGATTAAGATGATCTAGGACACGCATTTAAAGCTAAGTGCACTTTCGTCTTACCAAATTTCACGGTCATAAAATGTCATTTGCTTGATCAAATCGTCACTTGAACCCGACTGACCACACAGACTTTCCAGAATGATGGTATGCTTATATGGTGACTGAAACTTCTCACAAAAAATACAGCATTTCCAGCACCTTCTGAACCTCAAGAACATCACCCAACCACTGGAATGAGCATGGGAGAGGGATTAGAAGACTCACCAACAACCAGAAACCAGTTTGCATGAGAGTTTCCAGTCTTCTTTTCATTCCTCCAACAAAAAATACAGCATTTCCAGCTCTCTTGGTGTTTCTGCGTTTTCTCCGTCTTTCAATGTCTCCGGTCTCTCACTCAAAGATCTCAAATTTCTCTCTCTCTCTCTCTCTCTCTCTCTCTCTCTCTCTCTCTCTTCGTTCAAGCACCAAATGAATAAAGGACTGTGTGAATATAATTAACATGAAAGGAAAGAGTAAGTGCATGATCGTCAATATGGACAAGCATACTTGACCAAATAAGAGAGAGATGAGTGGAGCATTTGAATGTGTTTCCACCGAAAGTGCAATGAAAATGGAGGGTGAGAGAGATATAAACATTATGTGCTGTCATGCGTCTCCTCTCTTACACTAGCTGAAATAATTGACATGAGTGTGAAATGGAGAAAGTTGCATGGCCGAAATAATTGACATGAGAGTGTGAAATGGAGAAATATTGCATGGTACGTAGTTGAGAGAGTGGAATTGTCCAGCCGAAAGTAAGAGATGATAAGAAGTGTGCTGACTGAATGGAGAGTGGGGATTGACCAATTCTGCCGTAAGGGAGCTCATGCAATCATGCATGAAGCACATGCAGTGTGTCCGAAAGTGTACTAATAATTGAGAGAGGAATATGAGTGTTTCCTTCATGTGCTGGAAAGTGAGAGAAATGGAACATATAGATACATGCCGTGAGTGGAGGAGAGAAGTGAGTGTGTTTGGATGAGTGTGTAATGGGTCCACTCACAAAATAACCCATTTAATTTTCTTTGATTGCCCTACAAGACTTTTGTTTGCAACTTGATCATTTACTCATTTAATTACAAACATTAGATAAATATTGGAAATAAGTCCTTAAAACCATATCAGGATTTTTCTTTCGCAATTAGCTTCTATAGACCATAAAATATTGACTCTAAAATTTCTAGAACAAAATTTATTCTCCAACTATTTTTCCTTGAATAACTGGGAAAATAAGCCCTAAATTTCAATAATAGCTTTAAAACTATTTATGCCAAATCTTTGTAATTAATCCCTTCATAATAATTCTAGATTCTCGAAATAATATTTCATAAATTTTCAAGGTCCATAATAATTTTAATAATTAACTTAAGCTTTTCCCTTCATAATAATACTTTTACTGCCTATTTATCTCATTCTTATTTTCAATATTCTAATTCCAAAATTTGAGATATTACATCTTTAGCCAGGTTGTCTTTTCAGGATTAACAGCCCACTAACCAAGATTCATCACATACATTTAATCGGGGAAAGTAGAGGCTTCAAGGAAAGTAGTTCACTTTTCTGCGCCCAAGTGAAAAGAATACAGACACGGCCTTGTTTAATCGGATCGTATTAAATGAAGCTTAGGTCAATTCCATGTGAATTCATGGGCTATCCCGATAATCAGAAAGGTTTCTTGCTTCTTGATTTAGCTAGCCAAACTTTCATTGTGAGCAGGCACGTGAGCTTCATGGAAGGAAAGTTTCCTTTCAAGGAGTACGTGGATAATCACCAAAGGGAAGTAGGTTATGATTTTAAAGAAATGTTGTGGCATGATCATGATGATTTGGGGCACGTAGACACACATGCACGATTTTATGATTCCCACAAGGGTCTACAAAAATTCATTATATTGCCTAAGTTATTCACTCGACACAGTGGCGGAGCCAGAAATTGTAATTACGCGGGGTGAAAATTATATAATAGAACCTAGATATTCATGAAATTGCATCTAAGACCTATAAACATTTTAAGATGTTCATTTTAGTCCATCTACAAAACTTTTAGTAGGAATTAAAGTGAAAATATTGAAATTTTTATAAGGATGAAATACAATTTCTTAAAAACTATTGGGTCCTTTTCTATAATTTTAGGGGGCGGGGGCCACCCTAGCCCTCCCCCCCTCCCTCCGCCCCTGCTCAGACACATTTGTTAAGAACATAGTAATCACCAAGAAAATAAGGACTATACTACATCCAGTCTTTAATATAAAACTTAGTTAACTTCTTTTAGAGAAATTAATGGATCTAAATAAATAAATTTAAAATATTTATATTTATATTTATATTTTTTTATACCAAACTAATTTATCGATTTATAAACCGATAACTAATCAAATGATAGATAATATATGTTATAATTAATCCACTTATTTAGCATTTTAAATTAATTTAAAAAATCAATTGGATATTATATTAAAAACTTGAGGTAGTAATATATAATAGAGAACCACAATCTTCCCGCAACAAGTGCATTATATTATATATATGTATGTATAATACGTAAATACTCCTCTGGTACTTAGGAAATTTTAGAGAAAGGCATGTTATAGTATATATTAATTATGTAAAGTAACTTTTTAAATATAATTAAATGAGTTAAATAGGTTTTATACTTAGGATGAGACGAGTATGTTATTATATGATGCTGCAGTTCAAAACAACCTATAATTGAGGCATGAGCAGGCGTCAGTTCAAACCTAATGTCTGGGAAATTAAATTAAAAATAAGGGTTAAGGTGCGATTTGACCAATAAACTATTTGCTCAAGAGTGTCCAACACAATTAACTATCAATTGGACCTTAAATACCAACAAACTATTTAAAATATAAAATGAGCACAAATCTGTTACACCAATTTAACGTCCGTTGGAAATGAAAGTGGGGGGAAGATGTGTTGACCTTGAATGTTGACGTGGCGAGGAAATAAGGCTAAGTTTTGATATGGCGTAAACGTGGCAGCAAAATGGTTCACTATTCATCTCCTGCTTCCATCGTTTCAGTTGCAAAGAAATGAACCATTTATTCGCAGCCTTACGGCATGACGAAGAACCCTTTTGCAAATATTGTGGTGCAAAGTGACCTAAGAGCACGCAGGGACGGACCTTGAAGTAAATATTGGGGGGGGGGAATATATACTTATTAACCGATTAAAAATTTTATGATTATATAACTTTTTTAAAATATTTAGATTTATAATAAAAGTATTTTAACAACCGATTAAAAATTTATGATTATATAATATTTTTAAAATATTTAGATTTATAATAAAAGTATTTTAACAATTCTAATGTATAAGATAACATATCTGTCTCAAGTATGAATACCATTACAAAATGAGAAGATATCACGAAATTCCAAAAGATTGGTCGTTATATAATATATCAAAATATTAAAAGTTAACAATGTAATTAATAATTCAAAATTAATAAAACACTATACTAAATGAAACAATTAAAAATTACCCTTGACTAGAAGCATAAAATATCATACCCTTGAGTCTTTACCTAATTACTTCAAGTACCAATGGAAATCTTTGATATTAGTTGCACTTTCTACAGTAGATGAAGATGAAGTTTAAGCGGATTTTGTTTTATCTAGATGGCTGGACTGCTGCAATGCATTTGATTCAGTTCGCAATTAGGTTAATAGGTAGCGGCAATGGACATTAGGTATATTTAGGTTAATGGGCGTGTTGCTTATATTAATTTTAATGATATCTTAAAATTAATTTTAAGATATTAATTGCAATTGACAACAACGGACATTAAGCGCGTTGCTGCACATGATATATTAAGATTAATAGACAATGGCTCACGACTGGACTGTTGAGTTATTTATATTATTCAAAAAAGAAATCTGAACTTTTTGGGGGGGGGGGGCATGGCCCTCTTGTATCAACCAAGGTTCGTCTATGAGAGCACGCACCTTATTGCCATCATCGAATGGCATTGGTTGAGCAGTAGCGCAAATATGTACTTCTTGGATAAATTTCAGTACCTTTCGGGAGGCATTAAATCAAGCAGATCTTGATAATTAGAGGGCAACTTTGCTTCCCACACGGAATCAGCAAATGCGGCACCATGGAAAGCTCGATTCAGGCGTGCCAAATTGCATATCTCTAGCAGAGTCAAATACGTAAAAACGCAGCCACACGGCCCTCGGGAATGTCCCCAAGGCCCGAAACGATGGTCGCACCGTTCGTTCCCACGGTGGATAGCAAGGCCCCCATGCTGACCAATGTCTCAAATTTTTTAGAGTTATTGGAAAATTGCTTCAAGCCATGGAAACAACCAAGTCGAAGGTCAGCAACAAGGAGTGAAATGCAGAATAACGAAAGTGAGAGGGATAACAATCGAACAGAGACCAAGAGGTTCAAAGAGCATAAAAGAATTGAGGTCAGCAACAAGGAATTTTGATTATAACATGTAAAAATATCTTGAATTTTGCTGATTTTTCTGGGGTTGTTTGGTGCAAATGACAGGAATTGGTTCCTGCTTATTATGGCAGAGCTATAGTGGGGCTTGCCAATTCCCCAAATTCTATGATGATGCCTTTTCATTGAAATGGAGTGCACTCCATGTGTTTGATCTAATGCCACAATGATGTTGGATCTCCAAATATACAGAAACTAGACGTCGCATTTGGGAAAATAGGTTTCTAGGTCAATCTTACGACATTTAGTAACATGGTCTTGAGATTTCATAAGCTTCTCTGCAATGGCACCCATGTGAGAACTAAGCAATCTGGTGCTATGAGTTTGAACTCAATGCTATATCACTATTTGGAAGAATAATTTTTTTAGTTAAGAGTTTGATGAATCTTTTTAAATGTGATGAATTTCTCTGCAATATTTGCAACCCTGTATTTTATTCCCCCATCTCTGCTAAACCCGGCAAGTTCGCTTTTTTGATAGAAGTAGAAGATGTGGTTCCATTGGATCTGAAGGGAGTGTGATCGGCCATGGAAGAGTGCCAGAAGCTGGGACTAGCCAGAGCCATCGGAGTCAGCAACTTCTCCGTCAAGAAGCTCGACATTCGTAGCCATTCCTTCGGCGTGGCAGCAGAAGAAGTTGCTGGATTACTGCAAATCAAAGGGATATTCATGACTGCATTCTCACCCTTGAGGAAAGGAGTAAGCAAGGGACCCAACGACGCCATGGATGTGGTGAAGGAAATAGCTCAAGAAAGGGGCAAGTTAAGTCAAGTGCTCAGGTTTGTCTGAGATGGCTCTACGAGCAAGGTGGTCCCAAAGAGCTATTGAGTAGTCCAAGGGAGTTTCTTTGCGCCATGTCAACATTTAAAGTCAACATCCTTCCCCCCACTTTTTCTTTTTCAACGGACGTTAAATGATTTGTACTCATTTTATATTTTAAATAGTTTGTTGGTATTTAAGGTCCAATTGATAGTTAATTGCTTGGACACTCTTGAGCCAATAGTTTATTGGCCAAATCGTACCTTAACCCCAAAAATAATTACATCCAGTCAAAAAGCTGCACACTGTAGAATTGTGAAATTAGCTAGCTTGACTTGTTACAACCCGCAATCAAAAGAGGTGGGCGTACTGCCGAAAAATAAACATCTTTATCCTACGATAACTTAACTGTCTACACCTGTTGTATCATTTTCTTTATTATTGTTGATAGATCTAACTCATTCCGACTAGTTTTATTAACACACACATATACACATATGTTTTATTTCTTCAAAATTTGAATTAAATTGTAATGAGTCAAACCTATGGGGACAGAAAAAAAAAAAATCAATTTTCCCTTCTAATTTTGTGAAATTTTATATTTTTTATGATTTAATTTTTTCCCCTCTTGCGATTTTGTCAAAGTTATTGAGGTTGGGATTAATCTTGAGATCCCTTCATCCTTGTCAATATACTCCCTCCGGTCCTAATTATAAGACAACATTTAAGAGTTGGTTTTGGTCCTAATTATAGGACAACATTTTAATTTTTGTCAATTTCTTCCTAAAATACCCCTATTTATTCTTTTAAATGTATTTGATTTTTGGTGAGTATATGTATATGGGTGCATACATTCTTCCCGTCAATAAAACTTTTAAATGGTTGAGTATATATACACGTACAAAAAAAAAAAAAAAAAAAAAAAAAAAAAAAATATATATATATATATGGTTGTGTGTGTGTATCTAGATATGTGTGTGTGTGTGGGGGTGTGTGTTTATATGTGTGTGTATATATCTGCATATGTGTGTAGATACACACACACACAAACATATATATATATATATATATATATATTTATATATATATATTATGTATGTGTGTGTGTGTGACTGAGTGTGTGTTTATATATGTGTGTAGATATATATACACACTAACATGTGTGTGTGTGTATGCATATGTGTGTAGATATATATACACACACAAACATATATATATATATATGTGTGTGTGTGTGTGTGTGTGTGTCTATATTTTTATATGTGTGTGTGTGTGTGTGTGTTTATATGTGTGTGTATATATATGCATATGTGTGTAGATATATATATTCACAAACATATATATATATATATATATATATATGTATGTATGTATATGTATGTATGTATATATGTGTGAGTGTGTGTTTATATGTGTGTAAATACACACACACACACACACAAACATATATATGTGTGTGTGTGCATACACAGACATATATGTATTTATAGCCATACCATTATTTTAATTAGATAGTGTGTGAAAAGAAAAAATTTTAGGTGGGAGAGGTATGTGGTAGGGGTTGTTGATTCACTTTTACTTTTGTCATTTTAAATTTATATAAGGGTATTTTAGGAAAATAAATAAAATTAACTAATTTAATTAATTTCCTTAATCTCCCTATAAACGGTTAAATATGTCTTATAATTAGGACCGAGGGAGCATTCAAATAGGTGCATGTAGAGAGTAATTTTGTTGACCAAAGCAATTTTGTTGTGTTGGACTTTGGACTTTTAGCCCCGAGCCTATATTTTTTTTTTTTTAAAAAATATTGTCCTATTTTAAAACTTATAAATATTCAAAATTTTATATTTTATAACAAATTTAAGGGACTTTTACCAAAATAGATTTTTTTTTAAAAAAAATGACCGATTAATGCACTATTCAAAGTATTTGCGGGGTAATGCTAACGCCATCCATGGCGTGGGGGGGCTGGCGTGACGAGCAATGGCGCGGGAAGGGTTATGGGAGCGAGCCGTGGCGTGTGAGGAGTGGACGCCAGCGGTTTCGTGGTGCAGCTTCACGCGACCGGACACGTGGCACGTGGTCACGCCGCCAAGTGGCGTGAACATGTGCCGCGCCACGAGTGGCGTGAACCATGTTCACGCCACTAGTGGCGCCCAAGACCTCCACGCCAAACGGGGTCAAAGCCTATCACCGTCTCGCTCGAATCTGCGGCAAGAACCGCAAGAACCCACCCCCTACTCCCCTACCCGACAGCCCCCCAACACGCAACACCCCCTAACACCACCCTCCCATCTCTCATTCCTTTTTTCCCCACACACACGCCTCACGTCCGGCCCTCCCATCTCTCATTCATTTTTTTCTTTCTTCAAACTCTCCCATCTCATTCAACTCCTTCACTCTTCCATTTCTTCATTCACTCTCTCCCTCATCCGCACTCCTCTCCATTTTCTTTCCTTATTTTTCACTTTCACCTACTTTCACTCCTTCCCTCTCTCCCTCATCATCTGTAAACTTCATCTTTTTCATTCCTTCCCTCTCCCACATTCACGCACACATACACCTCCTCAACCTTCCCCACCTCATATGAAAAAATACTGACAGAGGCTAAGAAACTGCTAGAGAAGAGGAAGAAGAAGGAGGCTAAAATTGTCTGTGACTTCACATTTGCATAGGTAAAATTTAATTTTTTTTGTTATATTTATTGTTTAATAATTTGAAGTAACTTTTAATTATTATACATGCAAATTATTATAGATGCATAATAAACGTATAATAGTAGGATAGATGTTTAACATTTAATTTTGTTGTTATGTTTATTGTTTAAAATAAGATTTAACTTTTAATTATATACATTAATTGCTTAATAAATATATAACGGTAGGATAGATGCCTAATCAGTTACAAATTATTAATAATTATAAATAATAAAAAGAGTAAATAATTATTAAAATTATTTATTGTTACAATTATTTACTCTTTTTATTAAAAATAAAAAGAGTAAATAATTATTAAAATATTTGAAATTTATTATTAATCTTAGGATAGAAGACTAATAATTGGTAAATTAATTAGCTAGTCAATTAATTATTTATTTTGTATACAACTAATTATTTCATTTTTTTTAAAATAATAATTTGATAGATAAAATGTAAAATATTATTATTAGCTAAATTTGATTTAACAAATTAGTGAGAATAATAATTAGTGAATTAATAAAAAGGTTTTGTGAAATATGTTGTATATTGTTATTTATAGTACCGAAGATAAATATGATAAGTTTAAATGGAGAATAATAATTACTCAAATAATCAATTCAGTAATTAATTATTTAGAGAATAATAATGACTGACTTAATAATTGTGGTGTTAATGTAAATTTTTATTAGTCAAATGGATGACCAACGCGCTTGCCTCATGCGCCTATTTGGTAGATTTTTGTTGTGTGATAAGTCCGACCACGAGTTCCCCTTGCCGATATATACAATTACTGGGTGGTGACCTTGCGGAGACTACTACATACAGTTGGGGGTCAGCTGTACTCACCATACTGTTTTGCGATCTATGTCAGGCCACGTCAGCTTCGGCTAAAGACATGGGGGTTGTTTGTTGTTACTGCAGATATGGGCATGGTTCAAATTTCCTGCCATAGGGCCTCCCATTCTACCGCCCAGTGACCCAGGTGATCATTACGGACGCAGGTATGGAAACAGTATGATATAATGAATTATTCGAATTGCTTTGAGTAGTTTAGCGATTATGTTCTCATTTGAAGGTTGCTTCACTAATGTTATTGAGTTACGTATTGCAGGTTCAACGATGTCGAGCTGCAGTTATTGCGACGTGAGCTAAAGACATATCGGATAGAGCTTGACCAGATGGGGGGAGACGATGTATGTATAATAAATTTGACATTAGGGAATCAAAAGGGTAAACTAATTTGCATTTGTTTTCATGTACAGGTGAACTGGGAGCCATATAGGGACGCCGAATATGGGTTTATGGGTGCAGAGGCTGAAATGCAGGACAGGTGGAGGGCGGTGACACCCGTACTTTGTTTCCACATTGTCGAGATGCACCAACCAGATCACTGCATGCGGCAATTTGGCATGCAGCAACACATCCCTGGCCCTACTGCACAGCTTAAGGGTGCACATGACCTGACCTTACGTGGTAAGATTGCTGATGATTGGGAGGCCAAGATGGATCAATTTATTTAGTTGTGGAACACACGACATTTGCGCATTGAGACTACAGAGCCATCGGAGGGGCCGATTTCCCCAAACTCCGAGTACATGACTTGGTTCTTCACACACACCAAACGGTATATGACGAGGCAGGTCGCCAGGATCGGGCACGTGGTACATATTGATCTTGCTTCCAATTTGCATCGTACATGTTTCATTTTATTATCCATAACCTAATTTCAGTGTTGTTATTTATTTCATTGGATAAATGCAGGTAGATGGTGTAGAGTGGATTTGGTGGATGAATTCTCCACAGTTTGATGCTCAGTTCAGAAAAGAGCAAGTTCAAGAGGTTTGTGACCAGCTAATGGTAGCACTTATTAGAGAGTTTAGCCGAGTTGCGGAGCCTGGTCCTAGTGCACCAACTGGACTCTTAGTCGACGTGCCGGATCCTGCGCTAGAGGTCCCGCCCTGTGCGAAGGAAGGACGGGGACTAGGTCATCAACGACCACGGCACGAGATGGATGCATATCAGATACCCTGGCCTGGTCCACGTGGCGGAGGTGTATATCGACCACTCATGTGGCCCACACACACCTATACTGAGGTTCCGTAGTACCCAGAGGATGTGACAGTAGCGGTGTCTGCAGAGATGCCACCAGAAGTGCCTCCGGAGATACATGTACCGAGGCCTTCTTACCCACAGCCACGTACGATGTTTGCTCCGCCGACACAGGTTCCTTACTCGTATGAGTGGCCATCACAGAGTTCCTAGACTGGCTTTGCTACATCCACTTCTTACCAGCCTGGTCGAGGTTTTGTGGGATTCGGTGCCTATCAGCAAGCATATGGCTTTCTTGGCTTCAATGTTTTTCAGCAGCCACAGGGTTTTACTGCCTTTTGTTCGTCCCAACCTGGACAGGGTTGTACTGAGGCAGGATCCAGTAATAGTCCATACCAGTCAGGACACCACGCATCCGATGACACCGATGACTTCATACGGACAGTTGCTGAGGATTTCAATTTTAGTCACAATCTTGATGGACAGCGTGGACTTGGTGGCATTCGTAGGAACCCTGAGCGTGATGCGCGTTTGAGACCGTGGCCCAATTACACTCCACCATGAGCTCGTATCGTTTGGCTAGTTCTTATCTCATATTTGCATGGATTACTGTATTATGACATATTTGCATGGATTACTGTATTTGTTTATTTTGCTATTGAACATATAGCTAAGCAACTTTTGCCCAAATTCTAAATTCTTAATCATGCCCTATAAGCACATAAGTATAAATATACAAGCTATTAAATGTCAACTAATTCGCTATCCGCGTAGGACATGAACGCCTATTATGTCCGAACTGTTTACATATACTACATCTCAGTCGACTAGAGCTAGGTTGGACCTCCACCTCATCCATTTCATTACGAATGCGTGAAGCTCTAGGGCGCCCCCTACCATGCAATTTCGATTCATCGGGGATAAGCTTTGGTTTGGAAGCGGGCGGTATTCCTTGTTCACTACCGATCGGCTGAAATGATGAAGAGTAAACATTCATAATGTTGTAGATTGAGAATACGGGATCCACGTACTGTTCAACACAATGGGATACCGCCGAACATGCAGCAATTACATGACTACATGGGAATTTGAATGCCTGAAACTTGCCACACTGGCATTTCCGCTGGGTTAGGTTCACCGAGTATGTATCATCCGGATCATCAACTTCAAACGTGGTACGCGCCACATCAAACTCCCAAACACGCATCGATGTAGCACGCTCTCCATTCTTTGCCATAGCTTCTCCAATAACATTCGAAAAATGCTTTCCAGTCAATGCATCTTGTTGTGCTTTGGTCCCTCTTTTGACTCAGTATCGAACAAGTCGACTATAGGTGCATTTGACCAATGATGTTATGGGCATGTTCCTTGCTCCCCCAAAAACCTTATTGATTGACTCCGACAAATTGGTTGTCATATGACCATATCTTCGTCCACCTCATCATAAATCCGACACCATTGCTCTTTTGGAATTCTTTCAATCCATGCAGCCACTTCATTACTGGTACTGCAGAACTTGGCATACAATGCATCGAAGCGAATTTTGTTTGGCACATATCCTGTAAATAAGCCAGAAAGACACAACAGTGTAAGGTAATGAAAAGAATGAATGTCACTGCACATCAGTTGGAGAATATTACCTAATCTCATTAATTTTTTCTTCAACCCCTAGTCCTTGAAGCAGGTATTAAAATTGCTCGCAACATGACGAATGCATAACACATGGTATGCATTAGGAGGCTGCCAACCAATCATCTCATTGCCGACTGCTGATATTATGCTTTTGTGACGATCAGAAATAAGATATAGACCAACTGTATTTGTAACATACAGTCGTATGGAAGCCAACAAATACTCCCATGCTTCCTTCGTTTCACCTTCAACAATTGCAAATGCAATCGGTAGGATCTCATTATTTCCATCTTGGGCGGTGGCAATCAATAATGTCCCCTTATACTTACCGTATAAATGTGTTCCGTCCACTTGTATGACTGGTTTGCACCATTGGAACGCCGCACGACATTGTTGAAGGTCCAAATGTACGTTGAAAAACCCGATTCCCATTCACAACCCGCCGATCAACAATATATGGTCCATGTTGAATATGATAAATAGATCCCGGGGAAAATTTCAACATGTGCTTGAACCATCTTGGCAAGAACGCATATGACTCCTCCCAATCACCATAAGTCTTAGCTATTGCTTTTTGTTTTGCCTTCCATGCCTTCCTGTAGGAAACATGATAACCAAACATTCCAGTCACCCTTTCTTGTATCATGATCACAGGTACCGGAGGTGTTTTCTTGACCATGTCTGCAAAACCAACCATAAAAAGTGCACGAGATTTTGGTTCTCACAACTATGACTTCCAACCCATTTAGTTACCTCCCAAGTGTTCTTGTTCGTTTCTTCGTTTAATTGCTCTTACCCTCCAATCGCAACCTTGTTCTTGATTCCGACACTTCATTGAGTACTTGGTCAGTAGTGCTCTCAACCACTTGAGCTTCATGCAATAATGTTTTACTGCAGCTTGCAAATCATTCTTTGACCCAAACTCTTGTTTCAAATATAATTCATCTCCTCTTGCCCACGGACCCCGACCCAAGGCTTCCACATCTAGTATATCCTCATACGGGTAATCTTCATTTACAGCCTCATAATGTGGAATGTCATTCCAAAACGTGTAATATCTGCATGTTCACACATCATACAATTTTTGCGAAAATATGGTAACCAGTAAAAAATAAATTATATAATAATTACCGCAATGTTCGTCATCTGCATCACTATCATTTTGATCATGGTCATTTTCCAATAAAGTGTCTTCATCTTCTTCCTCTTGCTCCTCCTCCTCATTGTCAGGTTCATCTACCATATAGTCGTCGTTTTCTTCTCCCAATAAGAACGGTTGATTGTCTTGGGCGATGAGAGGTGCCACCATATACTTGTGGATCGATGGAGTCCATGCGTCGTATTGGTACGCCCTCCTCTCGACGTCTCAATATCCACATATAACTCTCAGCAAATTGGGACGTACGATTTTCGTTGAATGTTTGAACAAAAAAATCGACATCCTCATTATCGGATATCTCAAGACCCACATATTTTAGGTTTCCACAAGGCGATCTACCCACATCGAAGATATTACCCGATTTTGTTGCAGCTTTAACTTTCGACAGATCTTTTCATGTAAATCTTCGGCGGACATGCCTCGAACAATAAACATTCCTCTTTTTCACCATCAAAGCTCAATGTTTGGACCTATATTTTTTGAACCATTAAAATATACAAATGAACAAATTTCACTCATTTTTTTTCTTATGTTATATTATGAAAAAGAAGATTAAACTACAGATAAAACAAATAATAACAACACAAATTGTAATTGAACAAAAGAAGAAACACTTGTATAAATGGAATTAAACAAAAAAAAAAAAAACGATTCAAGAAATAGAATGAAGAAAATGGAGGGAGTTTGCAAATTGATGAAGGAATGAATGATAAGAGGGAAAGAAGGAGTCACAGATGTGAGGGATGAAGGCAAGGAGTGAAGTCATAGATGCGAGGGATGAAGGCAAAGAGTGAATTATATAAGGGGTGAAGGGGGTGAAATAAACGTGTTTAAAAAGGAAAATAAAAAATAAAAAAAGGGGCGGGGTTCACGGGAGTGGGGGATCGGGCGTAGGAGGGTGACCATGTGTCGATTCGACACATGGTCACGTGAGGGGCAGCCACGCCACTAGTGGCGTGTAAGCCCCTCACGCCACCGGGGCTAGTGGCGTGTGGGCCCTCACGCCACTAGTGGCATGTGTGCCCCCCACGCCACTAGGATGGCTGGCGTGAGCATTGCTTACGCTAGCAGTGAGTGGCGTGAAGCTCTCCGCCGACACTAATGGCGCGAATCTGTCTTGTGTGTCCAATAGTATTACTCCGGTAATTTGTTCTGAAATTGCATTAATCCGGTAATTTTTTTTTTAAAAAATGTTATTATTTTGGTGCTTTTCCCACAAATTTTATATCACAATCGATGATTCGAACAAAAAAAAGAAATTTATATAAAATAAAAAATATATAAACTTTTAAATAATTTATTATTGTACTTTTCCCTGATCTCCCACTCCAACATGCGAAACAAATAAATTTCATTGTCAAGTTCATTATCTTTTCAACCCAACCATATTTTAAAATACCATATCAAAATGCAATTAAAAGATAATATATTTAAAGACTCATTTAGTATACAAAATAAAATGGATGATGCAATTAAAAAAAACAAAATTGTAGAAAAGGATCACTTATGGACATTCGTGAATAAAAAAAATATTACTACTAAGTAATGATATAAAATAACATGTGTAATTAATAGTTTATATTATATATTCTAGGACTTCCTTTTGACCATCATATTCTCGGCTTTCAAATAAACGAAATTCAAAAGAATCCTTACATATTGAGGTATCATTTTCGCCAAGAGGAAAACCAACAACGAAACATATCATCCACCTTTCTATTATTTTCTATTTTACTTCTCCACCAACCACATTTTGCCCAAAATCTATTCAAAGAAGAAGTCCAGTTTATATGCAGATAAGCAGTTGGGTTATTGGGGATTTTTTTTTTTTTTGGTATTTTTATTTTTTCTCACATAATTATGTCAAAAGTTATTTATGTTCCCGCTATTCTAAATAAATTTTTGGGATAAGGGTCTTAAATGCCATGCAAGTTTTCACTCAAGAGCTTTGGTAAGGCGAAGTTTTTTTTGGACAAAAAATGCCACGAAAGTTTTCGCTGAGGAACAATTTTGCCCCAGAAGTTTCACTAAGGAGCAATTTTGCCCTTCTGTCCCCAAATATTAAATTTGACTATTAAATCAGTCAAAGATCACACATGTTATGCATTGAAAAGGTCAAACTTGGAGCTAGAGAAGGAGATCCTTGAGATGTTGAGCTCAAGCGGCGACGAATTTGTGAAGCGGAACCTGGTCAAAGGACCGAAAGGTGATCGTCACAAAACCCAAAGGAAACATCACTTATGATCTAAGCAAATGATCAGTCTATACAAATGTAAATATTATCACTATTGATTTGTTTTTTTGAACCAATTTTTGGAACAATTCATTTCTCGTTTTGTGTTTCATTTGTGTTTTGTGACAAACTTTTCGATCCTTTTGACCAATTCGGCTTCACAAATTCCGTCGCCTTGATTTCAACATCGAAGGATCTCCTTCTCGACTCCAAGTTCGACCTTTTCAAGGCATGACATGTGTGGTCTTTGATCGATTTAATAGTCAAATTCAATATTTGGGGACGAAGAGAAAAATTGCTACTTTTGTAAATTTCCGAGGCAAAATTGCTCCTTAGTGTAAACTTTCGGGGCAAAATTGCTCCTCAGCGAAAACTTTCGGGTCAAAATTGCTCCTCAGAGAAAACTTCCGTGGCAAAAATGATACTTCCAGGGCAAAATTGCCACGTCTTGTGAACTTCCGTGGCATTTTTGGTTCAAAAAAAACTTCCGTCTTACCAGTGCTCCTGAGCGAAAACTTCCATGGCATTTAAGACATTTATCCCTAAATTTTTCACAAAAACTATTTATGTTACGACTAATCCAAACATAAATCATATTACACCATTTGAGCTTTACCTATTCTTACTTTTATATAAGTCATATTATAGATAAGCAATTTTCCTTGCCGATATTTCAGATTTGACATCGTTCGAAGTCACGTTTAATGAGAGGGTCAGAGACTAGAGAGATTCAAGGTTTAAAGCAGTGATGGTGTGCTCTGTGGAGACGGACGCGGCTTTGGTCCGCTACCTGTTATGCTCCGCTGTCCTCCAATTCCTAAACGGGCCGTTTGGCGCAAAACAATGAGCAATTCTTTTTTTTTTTTTTTTTTTTAAACATATTTTAGAACCGATACTAAAAAAATACTTCGTGATCTTGATTTGTATTGAAAAATTACTTCATGATATGAAAAAATCATTTTAGGATCTTGGAATCATATTTCAAAGTACCGGATGGTAATGAAAAGATATTTCGGGATCTTGAAAAAATACCTCATGATTTTGAAAAATATCTGAAGTATCTTTTTAGTACCAGCCAGTACTTTGAAATATATTTTCAAGATCTTAAAATGATTTTTCAAGATCATAAAGTAATTTTTCAGTACAAGTCAATATCTTGAAGTATCTTTTTAGTATTGGTTCTAAAATATATTTTCAAAAAAAGAAAAGAAAAAGAATTGCTCATTCTATTGCGCCAAATGGTGCCGTTTTAGGAATTGGAGGGCAGCGGAGCATAACAGGCAGCGGACAAAGCCGTGTCCCTGCGGGGATACTGGGATTACTTTTAGATATTTAAAAATAATTATTTACACAAATCAACATAAAACTCTTCTCATATGCTAATAAGTCTCTTCCAAACCAGTAGATGATCATTGACTATGATTAATCAACTTATTTAATTTTCTTAATCACTTAAAAAAAAATAAACTGTGTATTATATAAAGGATATAAGCTAGTAATATATAATATATAACCACTTATTTATGATCAATCAACTTATTTATTTTTCTTAATTACTTTAAAATGAGATATAATATAGAACCACAATATTCCCCAAACAAGTGCATTATGTATATATGTATGTATGATACATTAATACTCTCCTCTGGTACTTGGGATATTTTAGAGAAAAACATGATATTGTATATATTACTTACTTTAAGTAACCTTTTTATAATAATTAAATTTAATAGGTGTTATACATAGGATGAGACGAGTATGTTATCCGATGCCCAGTTCAAAACAACCAATGGCATGAGCTGGCGACAGTTCAACCTCATGTCTAGGAAATTAAATTAAAAATAATTACATCAAGTCAAGGAATTGGATATGTAGAATTGCGAGAAAAGCTTACCTTGAGTGCGTGGTGACATGGGAGGCGAGAAGAGCTACCTTGAGTGCGCGGTGACATGGGAGGGCGCTCGCCTTTGTTGACCAGCTGTAGGGGCATCGGAGGGCTCAAGGGACTAAAGGGAGCACGTCTTGTTTAAACCAACTCCACTCCTTGCTTGCCTGCTTGTAGTTGTGTTTTGCTGTGGTCATTGCTCTCCCAGCTCCACCATCAGTCCTCCCCTTTTGTATCCCATTTCTTTCTCCCCTTTCTCATCTCTCTCTCTCTCTCTTTCTTCCTCATCTGTCTCCGTTAATTCATATCCATGGGCAGATCTCTTGCTGCGCCTGTGCCAAAGAAGAAGACCAACGCCTCATCAGTTACATCAACGCCCAGGGCGAGGGTTACTGGCAATTCCGTCCCAAAACGACGCGACTTCTCTAAAGAAGACGATGGGGTCATCATCAAACTCCACAGCCTCCTCGGCGACGAGTACTTTAATTACTTCATCCTAATTCCTTCCTCTCTCTACAATTCCCTTAATAATCCTTTCATCATTTTTCATTATATATATATGATCCTCCTTCTTCAGATGGTCTAAGATCACCGAGTTTTTTCCGGGAAGAAAAGAGAGGGAGATCAAGAACCACTGGCACATCCATATCAAACGCAAACCCTACAGCCGCGAAATCGACCCTCACACGCTTCAACCCCTCAACGCCGCCACCGCCACCGATACTGTCGCCCTCGTCAACAGCAACAACAACAACAATAACGGTAAGTTTCAACAACAATGTATCAGCCGGACCCAAGCCTCTTCTTTGAATACTGGGTCGGTTCGTCAACAGAATTCTGATGCTTCTAATAATTCAATCTCTTCTACCTCAGGTTTTAGCCAACGGGAAATATGTGATCCCCCTATTGGAGATGGTGGATCCGCAACTGTTCATGTTGCCTCTAACCGGTATATTTGTATACAATAAATTCATATTTTCTTAATTTCACCATTCATTAGTAAGTAATGAATTATGTAAACAATTGTGTAGCCATCAAAAACATGTGTTCTGTCTTCCATTCTTGGCAGAGCAACTAGAGCCTTAAATGCAGTGAAGAAAGAAGATGCTGCTTCTGGTAATTCAATCTCTGAATCCACCAATTTTAGCAAATGGGAAAAAGTGAAAAGTCTTGGGGATGGTGGATTTGGGATTGTTGATGTTATCCGCGACAGGTATATATGAATAAACTGATAATGCTCTGATTTTATTGTCTTTATTCTAATTTCTTAGTCTAGCTAATAAGCCGTAAACACTTGATTGTAGCTATAAAAAGTATGTTGTGTTCTTCATTTCTGACAGTGAAACAGGAGACTTATGTGCAGTCAAGAAAATTAAAGACATTCACAAACTTGGACACCCAGAATCCTTACAAAAGGTACGTCTTATATGTGAGCGCGAGCGGATTATTACAATTTCTTTGTCACACATATAATCCCCCACAAGTGAAGGTTCTTTGTCATTATAGGATCAGAAAGTTAAAGTCAAACATTTAATTTTAAGTGTCTGTGAATAGAATATAAGAAAGTAAGAATAAATGGAGTAGAGTTAAACAAAGTAAACAAAATTAAAGTCTCCACTCCTCATCAATTTTTGTCTTTTAAAAAAATAGGCTAAAGTATACATTTGGTCTTTTATGTTTGCCTCTCGTATCATTTCAGTCCCTTAATTTTGTAAAGTGCACGTTTGGTCCCTTAATACTAACACCGTTAGTCGACTTAATGAAAATCTTGACTCAACAATTTTAAGCGATGTTGTGCAATTAAATGCTTTGACTAAGCATGCTTATATGTTAGTACTTTAATAAATTAATATTTTAAATCCTATTAATTGAAAATATTTAATTTTCTTTGACAAAAAATATATATATTTAATTTTCACAAATTGTAAAAAACCACAAAACGATCAGTAAAGATTAATTTTTTTTTCAATTAATAGGATTTAAAATAATAGTTTATTAAAATACTAACATATAAGCATGTTTGGTCAGCATTTAATTGTACAGTCATCGCTTAAAACTGTTGAGTCAGTATTTTCCGTTAAGTCAGACTAACGGTGTTAACATTAAAGGACCAAACGTGCACTTTACAAACTTAAGGGACTAAAATGATACCGAGACAAACATAAAGGACCAAATGTATACTTTAGCCAAAAAAATATGATACCTGAACAGAATTCAAATTCCCTTCCTACCAATTTTTTTATTAATTAATAAACATTATAACTTCAAAGAATTCAAATGATGCAATACATCAAAAAGATGGAAAAAGAAAACATTTTGTTGATGATTGCAATAATATAATAGAAACTAAAAATGATTAAATTCACACAGTTCATTATGTTTTTATCAAACATGATTAAATTAGTCTACTTGTGTTTTCAGGAAATCGAAATTCTCAGCCGACTGAAACATAAAAACGTTGTAAAGTATTATGGCCATAAAATAGTAAGCATTCTTCTGATTTAAGCTGTGGAGGAAACTATACACACTATTAATTAATCAATTGGTTCGTGCATATATGATTAGGTTGGACGCCACATTTCTCTGTACATGGAATACATACAAACTGGTTCACTGACAAAATATATCCTGAAAAAACGTGGTTTACCTGAACATTTAATTCGAAATTTCACTCGACAAATTCTCTTCGGGTTGGCTTACCTGCATAGCAAAGGAATAGTTCACAGGTATACCGCATACTTACATGAGTTCAGGTCATTGCAAAACACACCTCTGGTAGAATAATTAATCTTTAACTAATGTTTGTTGGGATTATCTTGATTAATTTGTTCCCCTCCCTCTTTCATTCTTTCTTTATTTTTATATATACAGGGACATAAAGCCAGACAATCTACTTGTTGATTCTAACGAGATTGTAAAGCTGGTTGACTTTGGTTTGGCTAAGCAGGTAAGTTTTTGGATATCTTGGACAATATGCATTTACATGACAAAACCGAGGCCATTGATTTTTTAGGTTCTTGATTGAGTGTGTGTGTGTGTTTTTTTTTTAAAGGTTTCCTATTTTCAGTTGATTGTAATCCCTTAGTTCTCTCCCCTAATTACTCTCTCTAAGTGTTTATATTGTTACATTTGCCATTGGAATAAACACATCAATATACAGAGTGAGATCATCTCTAAGTTTGAAACTTGAGACTTACTATCTGCAGTAATTTAAGATGATAGATGTTTCATGTTTAGGATGGAGTGCGTGTGTCCCATAATATTTGGTGTTTTTTTGTGGCATTTTAGATATCCTTTTGGAATTGATATGATAGCCCCAACAGTCAACAATATTGATGACATAATTAATTATATCTTTGTGTTGGATAGCTGCAAAAATCTGTGGGCGAGCACTCCGTGTCGGGAACTATATATTATGCAGCCCCAGAGGTATATATTTTCATTCTCTCCATTAATTATGCTTTACAAAAGTATTTCTTAATTAATAAACTTATTTCTCATTCAGTTTATTAAAAAAAAAGAATATAAGAGCTCGGTTGAAGCTTCTGCTGCTGATATATGGAGTTTGGGTTGTGTGATCATTGCAATGTTCTCAGGGAAGCATCCTTGGCTTGGTTGTGAGCCGGTAAGCTCAAGTGACTTTTAATTTGCATACAAACTTAAAGAATTCAATTCTTTGTTATCTTTCCGCTATAAATTTCTTTTATAAAAAAGTCGAGCAATAAACTGTTTTAAGCAAAGTAGTCTTCCTATTGATGATTTACCCCAGAAACATAACATGTCTAATCTTAGAACTGCATAGTCCTCATGATGTGTATAACTTAGCACAGTGTTAGTATAAACAAAGCATATAATGTCCTCTAAGGACTAATAGTATATCTTTAGTTGTAAACTTAATGAAGTAGTGCCTTGGTTAAATGCAAGGACAAGGGTGAGAAATTTGGGTATATATATGGAGCTTTCATTTATTAGTTAGTGAAGTATATGACTAAAACAAATTCATTTACTAAGCAGGTGAACGTCATCTATAAAGTTCTTTTTAAGCAGCAACATCCGCCCATACCAAAAAATTTATGCAAAGATGGTAAAGATTTTCTCGAACTCTGTTTCACAAGAACTCCAGCTGACCGCCCATCTACTGCAACGTTACTGGAGCATCCCTTTGTAAAAGCCCAAACAACTTAGCTTGCTGATGGAAGAAAATACAATTAGGCTTGATGGTGTTGATAGGATTGGGAAGTAAGTATTATATAGCCAAGGCCTTAGTCTATACAAAGGGTCATGTGACTCTTCATTTATTTTGTGTATAGGAGCATTGCTTGGGGTGATAATATAGAATTGTTCCAAATAAGCATTGTTTTGCTTCATTTGTGAGTTAGAAGACCTGTAGTATGATTATTTGCTCATCGGCTTTTTGAGTTAACAAATACGCTCAAGACTGTATTTATACCCCTGAAAGATAACAAGCAGACGCTGCATAATTTTCTTGCTGGCTTGGCCATTTCCTTTTCTTTGTATTTCCTCTCACTTGTTCTTCTTCAAATCCCCCATTTAATGGTAAGCTTCTATTCGTAGCATTTGTGGCATATGAAGAATCTTGGTGTATATATATATATATATAGTTGCCTGCTAATATGCTATATGCTGATAAAATAAGGATATACATTGAAATGTGGTATCTCTCACTTTTTGGCATGGAAGTATCTTCCTCTCAAACTGCATCAGATAATCAACTTTGGCATTTATTTGCAATGAGGAGATCTGCAAAGAGAAAAGATTGACGGTTGAGTCCAGTAAAGCCTTAATCAATTCTTATATAGATTCAATTTCTTTTCCTTTTTTTTTTTTTTTTTTTTTTTTTTTTTTTGAGGATGCATAATAGGAAAAGGTGGTCTCGTGTGAAGGCTTCAGTTACTTTGTTTTTTCTTTTCCTTTTAAATTTCTTTTGTCTGGTTACATCTATATTTTTAAAGGATAAGGAAAATTGTATATTCATTTTCACATTGTCAGTGGAAACATCAACTTGTATCTCCTTTGATGTTATTATAAATTTTAAATTTAAATTGGTGAAATTTCAATTAACCCGCGTGTCCCCTTCCGCACTCCCTAAAAAAAACTCACATGAGATATATTCCTCTGTACTTAATATAAAACATATTTACCTAATTTGATAAGATTAAAGGAAATTATTTAAGTTAGTTAATATGATAAGTGTTTTCTAAAATAACCTAATCATCTTCTTTAATTTCCTTATTTCCTTTCATCTTTAACTATTGTTGAGAGAGCATCATTAGAGTTAAATTATTAAAAGATTAATAAAAATGAAAACTGTTTCTCCTTAACTATTGTTGAGGGAGCATCATTAGGGTTAAATTAGAAAAATATTAAAAAAAAAGAAATATAATGAAATGTAAATGTTAAATTTGTTAAAGTAAAATCAAAGATCTGTTTATTTCAACCCCGTGTAGACGTTCAAACTTAGTTGGGAAGGATTAATCCTTTCTCTTAAATATTATGGGATATATTAATTTCTGCTATCAGTAGGGAGTGTTCTTTGTATTAATAATGGGGTGTCTTCAATAAAAGACAAGATAAGCAGTGTTCAGTTATTTCATGATTCATGGTTTATGAGTTTAATCCATAGTAAGGTGATAGAGATAATCCTATGATCTTAAATATAAAACGTAATTTATAATCTTATATCTAAAACTAGAGATAAAAAAATAAGTTCTTGGATAGAGAATGGAAGCAGATACTCGCTAATCATCTCTTTGCCCATCTCTCCCCATCATCAGATCTGGCTGTCGAAATCTTGATCCAAGGGCCTAATTTTTTTTTTTCTTTAAAAAACCACATGTGGTAAAAATTACCGCATGCGGTTTTTTCAAATTTCCTCTGGACCCTTGAATCAAGATTTCAATAGTTAGGATGAGCTGATGATGAGAGATAGGTAGACAAGTTATAATGAGAAGATACAGAGAATATAAGAGACATAAATGGAAATGGGAATAGAAACCAGTCAAAACACAAGGTCATCGATATATGTGAAAAAGTGTGAGGTGGTGGTACACAGAGAAAATCACACAAAGGTCCTCGAGCCCCCAAATCATCAGCGTAGATTGAGTCATGGGTATTATCGTCTTTCTACCTCTTATTTAAAAAGACACAAGCTTTTACAGCAATAAGTTGTAAGGCTATTGACAATTCCCATGGTTCTTAATGAATATGGTTGCCGTGAATGGATAGTGGTACAGCAAGCAATACCACCCGCCACCTCTTGTGTGAGACCCTATGTACTAAGCCTGTTAATATACTTATATTTAATTAAATTGAAACAAGTAATTCGAAAGTTTCCTTTTAATTGCAAGTCTATAGGTTGAGGAATTGGCTAGAGAATGGGCCTGTTTGGTGACAGTGTTAGGCAATTTAAGTCAGAAAAAAGTCAAGAAAAAGCTCTAATAGAAAAAAAGCTTAGTGGGAGATGTTTGGGTTGACTTTTATCCCATTGGACTTTTTTCAAAAAAGCTACTTTAAGCAGAAACTCCATGGGGGAGCTTCTTGAAAAAAGTTCTCAGCTTTTTGATGTGGGTTCTGTCACTTCTACCACTATCAATCCAAACACAAATCACATTTACAACCTGAATTTTTTCCTATCTAGCTTTTACAAAAGTAAAATAGCTTTTAAGTAACTGTTTCCACTACTAACCTAGGTCCAATATAATGAGGCAAAAAGCTGTGTTGTTGAAAAAGACAACCCAAAACATAGTTGAGAAGATGGTTGAATTAAGGGGTGAAAGCACGAGAAAAGGCTGGGTGTCTTTTCATCGTGGCTTGGTAGGGGGTGGGTCCCATTATTATTCAAAGCCATTTTCAACAACCTCATCATCATCTTAATACATATCTCACCTGTGTTGAATATGATTAGTTTTGATGATGGTCTTATATAGATGCCATTATTTAAAGCAAAAAGATTGAGTAATATATTTATCTCCTACATTGACTAATTGTTATATTTAATGTAGATTAATCTAAGTTGAATTTTAGAGATTAATCAAGAAGGAGATATTGAAGAAGGTAGAACCGTAGAGAATGATGAGTCCAAGCTAAATTACGAAGAATGATCAAGATGAGAGATGGAAGAAGGAAGAACTTGATGAATGGAATGAGAATATCATTATACAAGTTCCAAAATCGATTCTAGAAGTATCCATAATCAAATGGAAGTTGGAATGGCTCAATTCAGAGTGAAAATAAGCAAAAACGAGCTTCAGGATGATATAACTCGAGTCATGAACTCACAACTCGAGTTAATAAAGTTGCTACAGTGTTTTTCCTCTTCTGGAATGAGTTAACGAGTTATGATATGATTAACTCGAGTCAAACAGTATTCTTGGCATTTCTGGACAGATGTAACTCGAGTTATGACTTAATAACTCAAGTCAACCATGTTTTTTCAGCACCTATTATACTCTGTTTCACGTTTCAGCTGGCGAGGTCTGGTATTTTGATGATATCTCCCAAACCAGAGATCAGATTGAGGTGAAACCAAGGGCATATGAAACTAGACTCTCAATACATCATTTTGATATAAAATTAAAGCCCAAAGGAGTTTAGATCAAGGAGCTATAAATTGTGGAAGTTGACACTACAATTCACGCCATAGTGCAGACATAGCTTTGGTATTTTGAGTGTATCTCACAATTTACAAATCCAATTGAGCTGAAATTCATGTCATATGAAAGAAGACTCAAAATTGAACGAAATCATCAACCCAAAAATATAGAAGGAAGACTAAGAACCCAGAAGGACATGGAGAGATCGACAAAGATATTAAATGCTGGAACAAGGGAAAAGGTATACAAAAATGTCAAAAGATAAAGCCTAAACACACATAATCTGAGCAGATTTCTAGATTTCAGAGATTTTAACGATACTAACCGGATTTCCAAAAAAACACACAAAGATTTTTAGAATCAGCCAAGCATATTGTAAAGAACAACTATTGAACGAAATGCAGTACCTAAATCAAAATTGATGAGAGCGTCGGATTCAATAGAAGGAAAGAAGGGTTCAAATTCGCCTTTCCACTTCTCATCGTTCAAATTGTATTCCACTAGTCAGCTCCCCAAGTCACGGCTTTTTCCTAGCCGACAGTGGTAACGAAGAGGAAGGTCGGCTTTTTCCCCAAGTCGCTGCTTGAAGCAAACAATTGTTGGTGTGTTTCCATTTCTTAGCGAGGATTGAGTTGAGCACAATAATAGAACCGACAAGGATTCCAATCACAACCCATAGTTGGAGAACCAGAGGGCCTTCAATCAAGAACCCATATCTTGAACCACCTTGTCGTCGACGACCGACACCGTGCAAGAGAAAACGAGTCCGCGACTTAGATCGGCGAAAACTTCACAACAACGATCCTTCGACGGTGACTCAGATCGGCGACCGTCGCCTCTAGTAGAGGTTGCCGCCGCCACCGCCTTCTGCACATGAGGTTGCCGCCGCTGAGAAAATCGTGCCAGGTGAAGTGTCGGTCGATTGGAGTGGGGAAGAGAGGTTGAGGGCATTGAGGGAAATTATAAAATGTTATAATAATATTAACATTTTTTATTATTTTAATAGGGTGGGCCCCAACAAAAACTAATAGATGTTAACGGAATGTAAAGGTGATGGTAAATTTGCTCCAGTTTTGAGAGTTCATGTGTATTTTTGCTCCCACAAAAAACATATGGTGCTGGACGCTCCCGAGGGTAAAACATATGTGTATTTTTGCTCTTTTACCCAAACTAAAATATATATATCCTACAAGTTTCCTTCTATTACTGTCTACTCCTGTTCATCCCTTCCTAGCCAACGTGGTCTGCTTCTTCCCTGCTTTGCATCTCGCACCCACAGTGTGGTCTCTCTCTAGTACCTAGAATGTGTTCCAAAAATACGTTGTCAGTCAACAAAAAGGAATATTTTCTTTATTAATGTCAATTTGGTCTATAACTTTCTTAGGATTCGTCCCTCTCTTCCCCACAAACCAAACAACTCTTAAAGAATAAAGAAAGGACAAGACATGGTCAGAGACTAGAGAGATTCAAAGTTTGAAAATGGGGAGATATCTATGTGTTTGAGATATCATTTGGTGTGAGGGTCAGATTCAACTTTTCTGACGGAGCTTCCTGAAGCTGCGAAACTGAAATATATATATCCTACGAGTTTCCTTCTATTACTGTCTACTCCTGTTCATCCACTCCTCCTAGCCAACGTGGTCTGCTTCTTCCCTGCTCTGCATCTCGCATCCACAGTGTGGTCTCTCTCTGGTAAATTTCCCTGACCCGATCCTTGGATTTTTTGTTTTCTTGTTCTGTTTCGGAGTGTTTCTGACCAATTTTTGGTTGTTTTCTTTTATATGCAGATACGTAGTTGGGTTATTGGGGATTTCTGATGGTGATGGAGGAAGAGGCTAAGCTGGTGCTCTGACTGTGAGAGCAACGGATCGGAGCTTCTTCTGCTGTCGATAATGGAAAATATGGTAACTAATAATGTTACTTGTTTTGTTCGTGCTTCGTTAATAATATATAATAGTTGACTTATTGAGCGGATTAGTCAATCTTCTAACTGATCATATCCTCATTTTGCAGATCTGTGCGGGAGGACACCAACATCAGAGGTGTAACTGATAGATCTGTATCGATTCTAATCGGTTTGAGAAATTTTTTCCGTCTCAGAGTTGGTCTAGCCTTATTCATTGTGTTAGTTGGAGGAGCTCTTGTTTCGGTGCTTTCAAATGGCACAATCAGGCCTCAATTTCGTCTCTCCTTGAGAATAAGGCTATTGTGCTTGCTGCTTTCAACTTGTTAATTAGTCTGGCAGCTGAACATATGCCATTCTTTGAATGGATCCTGCCCGCATACTTCTGATTCTACTTTCTATTCTCGGCATCCAGTGCTGCTAGCTCTCTTTTGCTACTTCATCTACTTCTTCCTAAGAAAGTACCTCAACCGGGTCGTTAAGGTGTATTATATTTATATTTAATTTCTACCCTTTTGTTTCTTAGGATTAATTAGTTTTGTGTTTCTAAGGCCATTTGATCTTTCATAGAGGCCACACAACGGTCCTCTCCTCTCCCTTTCCCTCAGTGATTATAGCATGGGTAGGCCCCATTACCCCATGGGAAGAGGGGATAGTATTGGGGCTGGTGGAAATGGGATTGTTTATGTTGACCGCAACAGGTATATACGATCGAGGAAACTGATGTTTTGATCTTTTAGTCTTAATTTAATTTCTTGGTATGACATGTGTGTGCTGCTACCTAGCTAATAAAAAAATATGTTGTGTTCTTCATTTCTGATAGGAAAACGGGGACTTACGTGCATTTAAAGAACTTAAAAACATTGAAAATGCAGAATCTATAAGAAAGGTACGTCTTATGCATGTTACTACAATTCCTTTGTCTTACATGTGCTAGTCTCCACAAGTGAAGGTTCCCTGTCATTGAAGAATCTAAAAGTTTAAATCAAAATGACTGTTTTTCTCCCCCAAGTGTAAGTATCAAGTGTAAGTAGAGGCGGACCCATGTTATCGACAGGGGGAGTTCCTACCCTTAAATTTCAATCTCCCAAATTTTTTCTCCCTCTTTAATTTTCCCCCCTCGTCTTTGACTTCCTCAAAAATAAATTTTTGGCTCCGAGACTCTCAGAGCCTGTTTGACAACCTCTAAAACCTAAGTTTTGGAAACAAAACCTAGGTTTTGTCAAACACCTCAAATTTTCTCCAAAATCATTTGCCACCCAAAACTAGGTTTTGTCAAATCCAAATTTTTTTTTTCACTTTTTAAAACTCATTTTGTAGAATTGTGGGGCCCACCATGATTGGACTATACCAAAATACCCTATATTATATCTTTCTCTCTCTACACATTCGTGCTCCATATCTCCGAGATCCTTCTTTGTTTTTTGTTTGTTTGTTTGTTTTTTTGCCCAGAGATCCTTCTTTGTTTTTTTTTTTTTACCCAGAGATCCTTCTTTTCTTTCCTTTTCTTTTTTGAACACTTCTAGTGAAATTTCATTACTAAGAACACAACTATTACCACCGATCTAATGACACGCATACAAGAAGCGGAGACAAAATATTTTTAATATAATCCATAAATTCCGAGTTTGCTTAGATTAATGAGATCAAATAACTATTTTTTTTAAAACATAACAATATTAAAATACAACCTTACCCTTTATATTCAACTATACCAAATATTTTTATGTTACAAATATTTTTTCTATACAATTTATTAATACATATATGTTTGATCTAATTTTTATCATGTTACATAATTTACTAATGGTAGAAATTTATTTTTCTAACAATTTTATGTAATTTTTGGTATTTATTATTGAAAATAATGTTTATAGTATTTAAAATACCACTTTATCCTTTAAATGCAATTATACAAAAAGCTAATGTCCTTTTTGATAAATTTAATCCCCCAAAAGCTATTCTGATAAAAACATCCAAACACTATCATTTTTTTTTCCAAAATCATTCTTCAAAAATCATTCTCCAAAACCTAGGTTTTACCTCGTAAATGGCCATGAAGAAGTAAGTGTTCTTTTTCTTTTTTTAAGCTCAGGAGGATATCATACACACAATTAATTAATCACTTGGTTCACGCATAATTAGGATGGACACAAAATTTCTCTATACATGGAATTCATCGAATTAGGATCACTGAAGAAATATGTATTGAAACGAGGTGCTTTATGTGAAACTTTAATTCGAAAGTTCGCAGCACAAATTCTCGCCGGGTTGGTTTACCTGCACAGCGAAAGAGTAGTTCACAGGTATAATATTCCCCATACTTATATGACATTGTAACACACATCTTGTAGGGCAATTAATTTTTAATTATATTTCAAAATCACACTGAAAATAATGCTGTCAAAATGATATGTAAATTTTTTGTTGCGATTTACACTCAGTATTCTATCACATTCTCTCATTCTTGCTTTGTTTTTTATTTATTATATATGTATGATTATATTATAGGGACTTAAAGCCGGACAATATACTTGTCAATTCTCAAGACACTACAAAGTTGGTTGACTTTGGTTTGTCTAAGCATGTAGGTTGACAAAACCGAGCGTGTCCCACAATATTGGTGGTTATCTGTGTACTTGTAAATTAAATACATTTGAAATTTATACGATAGTCCAAAAAGTTAGCAATAACTGTATTTGATTTTTCTGTGTTGAATAGCTGGTAGAATCTGTGGGCAATCACTCTATATAGGGAAATGCATATTATGCATCCCCTGAGGTATATATTTTCATTCTATCCATTAAGTATGCTTTACAAAAGTATTTCTTAATCAATAAACTTGTTTCTCATTCAGGCTCTTCAAAATACAAAATATAAGAGCTCGAGTGAAGCTTCTGTTGCTAAGATATGGAGTTTGGGTTGTATAATCATTGAAATGTTGTCAGGGAAGTATCCTTGGCCTGATTGTGAAGAGGCAAACATTTTGACACTTCAATATGTATATACACTGAAATTTATGGAGCTAATTTATTATGTACTCCCTTTGCTTCAAAATATATATAAAAACCAAACTTACACTTTTTTGTCTAATTATTTAATGTTTTTCTAAACAAATTTACCCCATAATTAATTATATGTCCCTTGTATATTTTTTCCCACACTCATTCTCTCTCATATTATTTTTCACTCACTCTCTCTCCCACTCACTCTCTCCATAAATAAGGGTGTTTTAGGACATGTCTTAGGAAAGTAAGTTATGTACTTTTATGATTTATTATCTTTTACCAATTTTAACTAACTTTTTAATTACATGGTTTAGTTATTTGCATCTTGTATTTTGAAAGCAAGTTATAGTAGCTAGCATAGAACACTAAAACAAATTCATTCACTAAGCAGCAGCAGGCCGGTTGGGATGTTGTTGGTAAAGGGCAATGTCCGTCGATACCAGACGAGTTGTGCAGCGAGGGTAAAGATTTTCTCGAATGCTACTTCATAAGAACTCCAGCCGACCGCCCATCTGCTACAGAATTACAAGACCATCAATTTGTAAAACCACAAAACTTGTCTTGCTGATGGAAAAGAGTACAAGGCTGAGCTTGATGGTGTTGTTGAGATTATTGGGGTTCTAGCATGATAAAGCTAAGGCCTTAATCTTTATTGTTATACGGATAATCTCTTCATTTTATCTTGCATATAGGATCATGATCCACTTGTTCTGTGCTTTTTTTTTTTTTTTTTTTTTTTTTTTTTTTTTTTGGGAAAGCTGATTCACTTGTTCTTTGACTCTTTCGCTTCAATACTTTTGTATGCCCGCCTCATCATTATTAATGAATATAATCTTTCTAGTCTCAGGAATTTTGTATATCAACCTTTATGATCAACTTATTTAGTGTCAAATAACTTGCAACCTTTTAATTTGCAGATATAGAGTCACATAAGTAATCAACAATATAACAAACAACGTTTCGGGAAAAAAACCGAGTAACGAACAACGTTATCAGTCAAAACTAATTAGTGAATTTGTTGTATCATTTTCTTCATTATTGTTGGTAGATCTAACTCATTCCGACTAGCTTTATTAACACACATATATGTTTTATTTCTTCGAATTTTGAATTAAATTGTAACGAGTCAAACCTATGAGGACCCCAAAAAAAGAAAAATCAATTTTCCCTTCTATTTTTGTGAAATTTTATATTTTTCCTGATTTATTTTTCCCCTCTTACGATTTCGTCAAATCTGTGCATGCAGGGAGGAATTTTGTTGACCAGTAACTTTGTTGTGTTGTACTTTGGACTTTTAACACTGGGCATATGTTTTGATTATAAAAAAAAAAAAAAAAAAACTCCGGTCCTATTTAAAAACTTATAAATATTGAAAAGTTTATATTTTATAACAAATTTTATATTGCATTCGATGATTCGAATAAAAAAAGATATTTATATAAATAAAAAAATATATAAACTTTTAAATAATTTATTATTGTACTTTTAATAAACTAATAAAATATATATTTTATTTTTTATTTGAAAAGATCCCTCAAATATATATATTCATATATAGTGTTGTTTTTTTTTTTATAATGTGTATTTCAATACATATATATAGATACACATGCTTTCATTTGTATATAAAATTACGGCTTAATATTAGACATATTTTAATAAAGAAATATTGTAAATCTTATATTTAGGGTTAAATACCATTTTCACTATGGAAGTTCAGCCTAAGAAACACTAGTTACCCGGAATTTTTTTTTTTGGTCTCATTTTTGCCCATATATTGATCTTAATCACTGAATTGTTGCTCTTCTTTATAAACTTTTAAAGGAAAAATTGCTGCTAAAAAAAACTTCTAGGGCAAATATGCTCATAAAAAACACTTACGTGACATATTTGCTCCGTTTTGTTAGTATCCGGGTAAGAATGAGACTAAAAAACTTCCGAGTGACTAAAAAAAACTTTCATGACAAAACTAATATTTAACCCTTATATTTAACCAGTTAGTATATTTATACACATTATCCTATGTATGCTGACATAAATATTTATAAATATTGTGAAGTTGCCTTATGATATTTGATACTATAACTAAATTGTGAAAACACAGACACACATATTATTTTCTCTTACCAACTCCCTCACACCATCCACCTTTCTAGGCTTTTTGACCAATTTGCCCCTAATTAAATAACTAATTACCGAAATGCCCCTGTCTGGAAACATATCACCAATCTACCCCTGTTTACTCGATTACAACAGAAAATGCCATATTTACAACAACATTTAAACATATGGATTTTGAACATAAAAAGGTCATTTACAATAGAAAAATGTCATATTTACAACAATTTAAAATTTGGCCATTTATAACAGAAAAAACCATATTTACAACAAAAAATTTCATATTTACAACAACATTTAAACATCCGGTTTGAACATAGAAAGTTTATTTACAACAGAAAAAGACTATATTTACAATAGGAATTGCTGTATTTACAACAAAATTTAAAATCTAGCCATTTACAACAGAAAAAACCATATTTACAACAGTGTAATCGAGTAAACAAGGGTAGATTGGTGATATGTTTCCAGACAGGGGCATTTCGGTAATTAGTTATTTAATTAAGGACAAATTGGTCAAAATGCCCACCTTTCTATTATTTTCTCTTTTACTTCTCCACCACCCCAAATTTTGCCCAAAATCTATTCAAAGAAGAAGTCCAATTTATCTAACGAAATGAAAAAGTTCAACATTAAAAAGTCAAGGAATTAGTTACCGTTGCGGGTCCATGTTATCAAATCACAATGTTTTTGTTTTTGTTTTTTTAAAAAGAAAAATTCTCTTCCAGAACGCCCTCGGGGTCTTCTACATGCAGAAGGAGACGTTCAAAAGTCAGAAACTTCTATAAACGTTCTTCTGATATATTTATATATAAAGTAGAGATTGCATTATTTGTTTTCTTAATATAAGTGATTTTATTATATGAATATACACTTTTACCTCTAATCACTCAATCATTTGTATTAAATAAGATGAAATTTAAAAGTTATTAAATTTAAAAGTTAAACCTCAAAAGCGGTTTACTGTGTATTAGATGTTCATAATTAATTAAATCAACTAATTAAGAATATTAATTGAGATTAATTATGGAGGGCTAGGACTGAACCTCATAAAGCTAAATCCTAAGGCCTTAATTCAATTTCATAAAGTGGAATTCTTGTAAAGTAAAATCCACCAATGAGAAAAGAGTTGTGTATGTGTGTGTGTGCAAATGTTGTGAGGGTTGTGAGTCTAGTGTGTGAGAGAGAGAGAGAAAAAAATTAAAGCAAATTTGATAAAGTTTGAACTCTTAGAGTAAATTGGATAATGGTTTGAAATCCAGTAAATATCTGATGTACACAGTGAGAATTTATACAAATTTAAATAGTTGTGAAGAAGTAGGAACCCTCGAGAAAATATAAGAACTTATCTTGAACCCACATAATTTAACCTCGAAAGTAAGCCTAGTAAAGGCTATTTTTGCAAACGTTGAAGAATAAGCTTAGTACAACCAGGGGAATCTAATTAGACCATAAATCTGGATATCCAACTACTAATCAAAAAAGCATACTCAGAATTTAAAAGTATTAGTGATTGATCAGGCAACCAAAAATGAATTTCGTTAAAGTAAAACCGAAGACTCAGTTGGAAGAAACTTACACGGAAGATCGCACTTTACTTCTTGAAGAAGTAAGAGAAAAGATGATGGAAGAGAGAGAAAGGGGAGAGAGGAGTGTGAAGTCAGTTTTGAGTAGTTGTAAGGGTGAGATTTAAATTTCTCAACTAAGTTTAATCCAAGGGTTAAAAATGAAAGAAAGATGTTAGATAGTTAACCCTCAAAATGGCTATAAATAGGAGGCAATGTCTTCATATTTTCTCACCAATTCACAATCATAAAAGCTGAAACATAGAAGGAGAGTGAGAGTAAGGAGCACCTTGAAGGAGTAGCAAGGTTCTTGGTAAGTTTTCTAGCTCTAGCTTTAAGTTCTTTAAGTTCTAGTTCTTAAATTCTTAGATAGAAGTAGCTTAGATCTTAAATATGCTAGAATAATTTTATTTACATGTTTTTATTGTCAAAATTGGCTTTATTTCGAAAAAATGATGAGGGAGGTTATATAGCAAAATTTCGGAAGAGAATCATCAAAGTAACGAAGTTCTGGCGAAATTTCATCGGTTTCGGAATTTCTGAAGTCAGTAATGAAAACACCAGAATTTCATATTGAAACTATAGTCACAAAATTTTGGGAAAATTCATGGTTAAATTAAACATATAGGGCTCTTTAAATATGCCAAGAACATGTTAAAATGAGCTCTGTACAGTGAGATAACAATTCTCAAAAATAGGCTACGAATTTCTGGAAAAATTCTGGGCAAAGGCTCAAAAATTTAAAACTGGGAGTGATTCGTGTAATGTGGGAAATATTGATTATTTTTAATTGAAAATAGACATCCTAAGGATTCCAATGAATTTTACGGATCCTCATTTCGATTTTTCTAGAATTAATTATGATTTTTCAAAGTTAGACAAAAATCTATTCAGGATTCTGGACCAGCGTTTTTGAGGAATTAAAGGTGATAGGTTGAGAGATAATCCTACCAAGGGTAAAAAGGTCATTAGTGACTAGGATATCTTCCAGAATATTGTTTGTGAATTAATAAATGCGATATTACCGTTATAGGATAAACGCGATCACAGTCCGAACGTCAACGTACCGACATCACCGACGAAGGTACGGACGCGTACTGTAACACTAACTCTGATGTTTATTGTATACCTATATATGATAGATGTGTTCATAAACTGAGACTCTGTTTTAAAAGTTATACATATACAGCTGTACACGGGTTATGGTCTTGATAATGTCGTTGAGTTTTCCTAGCGCTGAGGACACGGTGGCACTGGTGAATAGTGCAAACCATAATGACGTTCATATGCAGTGGCTGTGTTCTGTTATTATTTTTTCATATGTGAATATTGCTGTGATATCATGAATAACTGTCATACATACTTGTACATGAACATGAGGTTAACCGTTACCGAGGTTGAATGGGTATTGAACCTCGAGATCTTACCATAGCCGGGATCCGGAGTGAACAGGATCGAAGACGGGGGTAAGCATGCGCAGAGATATAGGAACCTTTGGAGGAAGCCCTTTTTGTTTTGTACTTAACGATGACATTTTGTAATGTTTATAAACGTTTGTTAAAGCTAACACATACATTACGGTGGATATTATCGTTACTTTTTAAATACTATTTACTTTCGATGCTCTACTCTGATCAAGTTACCGTGAAAACTCTTTCAAAAATTGGGATGTTACAAAAAAACTTCTAGGGCAAATATGCTCCTAAAAAACACTTCTGTGACATATTTGCTCTATTTTGTTAGCGTTTGGGTAAAAATGAAACAAAAAAAAACTTCCGAGTGACTAGTACTCCTTAGGCTAAACTTCCATGACAAAAATAATATTTAACAAGTTAGTATATTTATACACATTATCCTATGTATGCTGATATAAATATTTTGAAGTTGGCTTATTATATTTGATAAACTATAAGTAAATTGTGAAAACACAAACACGCATGTATTATTTTCTCTTACCAACTCCCCCACCATCCACCTTTCTATCATTTTCTCTTTTACTTCGCCGCCAACCCAGATTTTGCCCAAAATCTATTCAAAGAAGTCCAATTTATCTAACGAAATGAAAAGGTTCAACGTTAAAAAGTCAAGGAATTGGTTACCGTTGTGGGTCCATGTTATCAAATCACAATGTTTTTTTAAAAAGAAAAATTCTCTTCCAGAACACCCTCGGGGTCTTCTACATGCAGAAGGAGACGTTCAAAAGTCAGAAACTTCTATAAACGTTCTTCTGATATATTTATATATAAAGTAGAGATTGCATTATTTGTTTTCTTAATATAAGTGATTTTATTATATGAATATACACTTTTACCTCTAATCACTCAATCATTTATATTAAATAAGATGAAATTTAAAAGTTATTAAATTTAAAAGACAGTTAAGAAATTTAAATTTTTTTATTAGTATTGATGAAATAGGATTGAAGTTCTCAAAAAATAGAACAAGCCAGAGAAAGAGTACCGAACAAGGTAAGGTCACTTTTTTTTTTTTTTTTTTTTTTTTTTTTTTTTTTTTTTTTTGGTTGTCCAAAATTCGTTGATATGAAGGCATGTATCACTTATAGAAGAATGTCTTGGTGCGTGAAATAATTTATTTCGAGAGTAATTAATCCTTATTTATTAATTTTACTCATGTAATTATGTTTAAATGTGATTTTTTGTATGTTCTATCTCATTTGAAGTCTAATTTAATATGGTAAAAGTTGAAAAAAACTAATTTAAGACATATTAAATAAGTTAACTAATATTTCTTAATTTGAATAAATTAGTTTTTTTGATATAAAAAATTGTGGCAAAGTGTGCAACCATTCCGAGATTCTGTCAGGTGTCAAAGGGAAGTTTTTTCCATTCACAAGGACTCGAAACTGAGACCTCTTCCTTAAGTGACCAGAGCCCTTTCCACTTAAGCTAACTTCCGCTGGTAAAAATAAATTAGTTAAACGAGGGAGCAGAGGGAGTATTGTGAATTTGTGATACATGCGCGGCTGAAAGAAAGACAAGAACAATTAAAAGGGGGAAAAAAGGATATGTAGCCTTTTCTTTGGTACTGCAAAGTTTTGGTGGGGGTAGACACTAGTAAACCACCAGGACCAGAGCATGCCTCCAGGCTCAAAGAGCGCTTATAGAGGTATTTACAGATTGCTCACCATTAAGGCCTTCACATTGACCAGAGGATATCGAACCTCCTCCCTTTTGAGGTAAAGGCCGACGTCTTAGTCAACTGTGTCACTCCTGACATACAAGTTAATGTACTAAATACAACCAAATGGATCTATATCCTAAGTCACAACAGTGATTTGGGCTTGATTTCCTAGTGGGCTTGGGCTTTTGTTCCATGACTTCAAGAACTGAAATCTTGGAACATCAAGAGATTTTGTAATTATGTCAGCTAGTTTATCCTTGGAAGAAAATACGGCGATTTACAAAGTCTTGGCAGCTGACTTCATCAGAATGATAATCCAACTCAATGTGATTAGTCCGAGCATGCATAACAGGGTTAGCTGCTAGCTATGTTGTCCCAATATTATCACAGTAAAGAGTTGGTGGCGTAGCAAGAAAAACAGTTAAATGTAATAATTTTGTAGAAGATTTATATTTTTTTCAAAAATGCCCCTATTTATGAATGAGTGTGAGAGATCAATAATGAGAAAAGGATGAAAGAAAATGTATCCAGTATAATAATTAATTGAGGGCCAAACGAAAAAAAATACATTTATTATTAAGACAAACTCAAATGAGATCTTATATTTAGAGATAAGTTCATTGAAAAAAAGACTCATATATATAGCAACGGATGGAGTATAATTTAGGTGTAACGTTAATGAAGTAGAGCTTAGTTAAATGTTTAACCAAGATAAGTGAGAAATTTGGGTATACTTTTCCATCAAAATATAATTTTGGAATTATGTATTAAACATTGTATCGATATCCCCCCCCCCCCCCCAACACACACACACACACACACACACAAACATATATATATATATATGGTGCTTTTCTTTATTAGTTGATTAATTACTCCCTCATATTTTTAATATAAGACATATTTACATAATTTGATTAGATTAAAGAAGTTAGTTAATTTAATTAAAATGACATGTACTTTCTAAAATATCTTAATCATCTTTCTTAATTATCTCATTTCCTCTCCTTCTTGATTATTGTCGAGGGAACATCGATCAATAGGGATAAATTAGAAAAATCTTGACAAATATTAAAAATATATCTTACATTTAAGACCAATTGGGATTTTAGTTTGATATGACCAAGGACTTGGTCTGGTGCCTAATTTTCATCCTTCCAAGATACTAGTTGTTATAAATTTTTTTAAAAAAAAATCAGGAATAAGAGAGAAAGAGATAAATATTAGTAAAAAAATTCATTTAAAAAAAATTAAATTAAATTAAGTTATTTTATATAAATATATTAATAAGATCTTTTTAATTTAATCTATCTAACTTTTCGATATCGATATTAAAATTTAATTAGTGAAACTTATAAGAAAAAGTAAGTGCAAGGATCATTATCCCTGCAGCTCATTTCGGGATCATTATCCCTCCTGCACGGCCAGGGGCATGCCGCCGGAGATCTTGTTGGTAACATATTTGACTGTATATAACAACTCCTCACGGGATTTATAGAAGTATTGCTCACACCTATAGCTAGACTTACTAATTTTTTATATTTTATATTAACATATTGATACCAATTTATTTATTACTAACACACACACATATATATGGCCTTTTTAAGATAATGTTTTTTTTTTTCCTTCCACACAATTCCTACCTTCTCAAACCCAGATCCAAGTTGTTGCTAACTCAAACTTGTTAAGTGTAACAGAGAAACTTACTATGCATAGCAACATTTTAATTCTGGCAGGCATGAAAAAGTCAAAGACACCAAAGAGAGCTACATAGACAGAGTGTCGCCTTCAGAATGATGTGCTTTAAAGGAAGTAGTTGGATTAACGGTAAGGATATACATTGAAATGTAGAATCTCTCACTCTTGGCATGGAAGTATTGCCCTCTCTAACTGCATCAGATATATCCATTTTGGTGTTTATTTGCAATGAGGAGATCTGCGGAGGGAAGAGGTTGAGGGTTGGATCCAGTAAAGCCTTAATCAATTCTTATTATTTTTTGAGGATGCATAAAGGGTTCAAGCTAGCCTTGTGTGAAGGTTTCAGTTACTTTGTTATGTTTTTAAAAAGTTTCTTTTGCCTTGTTACATCTATATTTTTGAAGGATAAGAAAAATTGTATATTCATTTTGATAATGTTAGTGGAAACATCAACTTGTATACGCTTGTTGTTATTATAGACTAAAAAATAAAAAAAACCAAATAAGCCACAAATGTATTTTACACCTCTGAGGAGCATTTCTGTGTTCTTTTGCCATCTTCTTTATGAGTTTTCAGCCCTTCAAAATTAAATGGTGGCAACAATTTCTGTGTGTTCTGTGGGGCGCTTTGTTCCCAGCCAAGTGTAAAACCTAACAGTTTGGAGTAATCTCTCTCTGTTTACTTGTAGGCAAATAGGCAATGGATCCATGGACTCGGTGAAGGACGAGCAAGGGGAGCTCGTCGTACAGGACGAGCTCCGGGCCATCCAAATCTGATTTTTTTTTTTTCCTTTTTTTTTAATAAAAAATAATTTTAATAGATACAGAATCTAAAATAAAAATTATTTTTCAACTAGCATTTTTTTATTTAAAGAAAAAAGAAAATAATAATAATAAGATCTGAGCGGTCCGAGAGATCATTCGTGACGGATGAGCTCTCTCGGATGAGCACGAAACTAAATCCGTGGATCCATAGAATAGGTTCAATTGTGGAGAATAAAATATTGTGTACACGAAAAATGAAAGATTGCAATTAGGAACTAGGAAGCATTTACGATTTTTTTATGCCAAATAAATTGTTATCTATTTGTGCTATTCAAATGTAATTGTTCACTTGCCTATTGGAAAGGAAGGTTATGACTATTTGGATGATATAAAAACAGAAGGTTAGGATTGTAGACCCATTTGACGACGCTGCTTCGATCAACAATAGCGCGCTTTGAAATAAAGAAAAGAATGAAGCGCAATGTGGTCATATAACAAGATTAAAAAAATCCCCCTATTAACGTTTGAATTCAAGTTTGAGTTAGGATTGGATTGCGATTTTTCTAAATAAATTATTTGCAATTAATGTGTATATGATTTTTTTAAGACGTCATTTTCTAACCATGTGCATTTTAAATATCCTTGGATGGAAACCACTCTACTATATGTAATTAATGGGGAAACTTTGAAAAAATATTATAAACTTAGGAATTAAAATATATTGTGTTCTTATATTTAGGATTAAAGTAAATTTCTTTTTAGCTCATATATTTAAGATTGGAGGTAGTATATAAATCTTTATCATATATACATAATATCATGTTGGATAAATATGGTTTAATATAAATTTTTTGATAACTGGATTAATATAAATTAAATCACATATTAAATTATATTATATTTGATCAGGCAGAGTCTGGCCCGGGCAGAACTGGACCCAAAGTTCTACAATCTTAACATTTTTTTTTTGATACTACAATCTTAACATTTTCATTTCCCAAACGTCAAATTATTTTTTGGAGCAAAATTGGGAAGAAGCTTGTGCTTTTTAAAAAAAAATAAATAAATATTTTAGGAACTGGTGAGGATTAAAAAGATATTTCATGATCTTGGTACTAAAAAAAAAATACTACATGATCTTTAAGAAATATTTTAAATCTGGTAGGCATGAAAAGTCAAGGCACCAAGGAGAGCTACATAGACAGAGTGTTGCCTTCATAACAATGGCCGAATCGGGGAGGCTAGGGTGGGCTGCCGCCCCCTAAAATTTATAAAAAAAAATATTAATTCAAGGATACTGAGTTAGGTTGATCCGTGTATATTATTCACTCGTGGATATGCAACAACATGACTTTGTATGCCTAATATTGGGAGGAAGATCCGTGTATCTTTTGGACAAATACATTTCCGTGGAAAAGGCCATTTATGAACACTATCTAGATCAACTTATATATTTATAGGGATAGAATATTGTCACTACCAATTTTGGTTACTACCAATTTTTCACCATTAGATCAGAATCTCATCTACCTTTATCATTTCTCTTTCCTATTGAGATTCTGATCTAACTGTGAAAAAATTGGTAGTGATAATATCCTATCCCTTATTTATATGCCATATATATAATATAATATTTTATATTGCACTGCCCACAAAATTCGTTCCTACCATATCTCTAAAAAAAATTTCAGCCCCGAGGAAAAATTTATCTGCCGTTTCTTTTGAATTTTTAGTTGACATTTAATAGTAACTGAAATATGATGAACTTTTACCTAGCCTTTTTTATGAGAAACTTTGATAACAAGTGTCCTCAAATTTCAAAATCTATGCGCTAAAATACTCCTCGAAAATCAAGCTTATATTAATTACAAGTCATTGTCTGCATTTTGACCTTCCCAAATATACTTTTTTTTACCCTCCGAAATATACAGTTTAAAAGTTTTGATGGATCTTCAGAGAAAATGTCGATATCAATCTGACCCAGTATATATGTTGCTGTTTATATTTTTTTATTAATAGTTTTTGGTGCAAATTAAACACACTCAAAAGACAATGTGTTGTGTCTATTATAGATGAGTTTTAGTACGTATTAATTCACAAAAATTCATATCACACATTCCTCATAATAATCACCTACAAATATGCAATTTTGAGTTTTAATAAGGATTCAATTATAGATGAGTTTAACGATATAAAACCATGTAGAGTAAGAGTCAAGTGAAGTGATCTTAATTTCGTAATAGATTTCTTTCAATTTTTTGTATATTAGGTTTGTATTGTATTTCAAATATTTTTATCTATGATATAATATTTTTTATTTTCACCCCGCCATTAAAATTTCTGGGTCCACCACTTGTAGAAGAGTTCATATTGATTGACTTTATTGTCATAAATTGTTTGTCTAAGAATTGCACATCTCCATAAAATTTTTCTTCAACTCCTATACACTTTGCTTTATAATCCTGCTCCCATCATCTACAAATCCTAGCTCCGCCCATGCTTCAGAATGATGTGCTTTAAAGGAACTAGTTGGATTAAAAGTAAGGATATACATTGAAATGTGGAATCTCACTCTTGGCATGGAAGTATTGCGCCTTCTCTAACTGCATCAGATACATCAACTTTGGTGTTTATTAGCAATGAGGAGATCTGCAGAGGGATGAGGTTGAGGGTTGGATCTAGTAAAGCCTTAACCAATTCTTATGTAGATTCTTTTTTATTTTTTGAGGATGCATAAAGGGAGAAGCTAGGCTTGTGTGAAGGTTTCAGTTACTTTGTTATTTTTTAAAAAAGTTTCTTTTGTCTTGTTAGATCTATATTTTTGAAGGATAAGGAAATTTGTATATTCATTTTGACAATGTTAGTTGAAACATCAACTTGTATGCGCTCGTTGTTATTATAGACTAAGAAAATGAAAAACCAAATAAGCCACATATGCATTTTACACCTCTGAGGAGCATTTCTATAAATGTCTTATTATCAAATATATCTAATTTCACCAACATGTGGTTGGTCCAGCGCAATGTGGCGCTGGATTCCTTTAAGAGGTCTAAGGTTCGAGCTGCGGTAAAACCACTCGTAATCCGCCTTGTATGGAGCTACTACTGTTGGAAGGGTCGTCCTTACCACTGTAGAACCTGGAATGGTTGCACACTTGCCACCATTTGGGTATAAAAAAAATATATATATATCTAATTTGGTTTACGATAAAATTGCCCAAAAAAGTTAAATAAACAAAAAGAAAATTTTATACCAAACTATTGCAGTTGATACGTCTCCTATTTCCAGGAAGTTTTGCGAGACTTGGAATTTCTCTTTCAATTTTCTCATCTTCTTTCATCCTAGATCCCATATTTCTAGGTTCAACAGCTTGAAGTTATCGTCTCCCTACTGGCCACATTACAAAAAGAACCGTATTAAATGGCTCTGGGAGTTGGTGACGACCCAAATGCCAGATTGGTCGAAATGTGACAGTTGAGTTTGTGTTGGATAGGAATAGAAATTTTTTTGTAGCCAGTGGCAGAGGTTGAGGGGTCGAACAGGGAGTGGATTGTATGAAAGAATCCGAAGTATAGAAATTCTCTTTTTGACCAAAGAAGGAAGGGTTAAGGTGCAAATTTGCCAATGAACTATTACCTGAGGAGCATCTGGCACAAAAAACAATTGAAGGTACAAAATTGGCCAACGAACAATTAAAAAGTGAAAAAAAAAGTACCAAGTAATTATTTAAGAAAAACTATCACAATTACGTTAAAATATGAGGCACTTGCATAGGACGGTGGCGGAGACACTGGAGAAAAGTGCGGTTAAGCCTTCTTGTTGGATAAGGCAAACACCAACAGAGATGGGACCCATGCGAGCAAGCGTTGTGGCAACGGTGGCTGTTGCTTGTGGCATCGGAGGGATGGAACTAGGGTGCAAGGCGCGTGCCGGTCGAAAGCTGTGGACTGCTAGATTTGGTTTCATTGCGTGATTCTCGCCCTGAAGCTACATAAGGACCTTGATGAGTTCAAAAGGATAAATAGAACACCCAAAGCAACAATGGAAGCTTTGAAGACACCGACGTCGCTGACAACAGTCAATGGAAGACGGAGACACCAAGACAGTGACAGGGTAATAGTTCGTTGGCCAATTTGCATCTTAATTGTGTGTTTTTTTCCCCCACTTTTTAATAGTTTGTTGGCCAATTTGGTACCCTCAATTATTTTTTGTGTCAGATGCTCCTCGAGTAATAGTTCGTTGGCAAATCTACACCTTAACCCTAAAGGAAAACTCCCTAGACTCTTTGTATGTCAATGTCTGGCTCTAAATACCAAGTGTATCAAGTCATCATACTAATTTTTTCTTGGGTCGCATGAGACCCTCTGTACAAAAATCATGGTTGTCCTTCTTTAAGATTCACAAAGTTGTTGTATTGCAAACCTACTCTAGAAAATTGAAGTGACATTGCGAAGACGTCGACGGTTCTTTAAGATGCTCCAAGGAAATAGTTTTGTCATTTAAAAGTATGCCCTCGTTGTTATTATAAACTAAAAAATAAAAAACCAAATAAGCCACAAATGTATTTTAGACCTCTGAGGAGCATTTCTGTGTTGTTGAGTTTTGTTGTTTTGCAATCTTCTTTTGCGAGTCATCATCCTATATGAGTTTTCAGCTCTTCAAAAATTAAATGGTGGCAACAATTTCCGTGTGTTCAGCGGTGGCGCTATGTTCCCAGCCAAGTGTAAAACCTAACAGTTTGAAGTAATGTCTCTCGGTTTACTTGTAGGCAAATAGGCAATGAATCCATAGAATAGGTTGAATTGTGGAGAATAAAATATTGTGTACACGAAAAATAGAAGATTGCAATTGGAACTAGCTAGGAAGCATTTACGATTTTTTTTTTTTTATGCCAAATAAATTGTTATCTATTTGTGCTATTCAAATGTAATTGTTGACTTGCCTATCCGAAATGAAGTTTAGGATTGTAGACCCATGTGACGACGCTGCTTAGATCAACAATACTGTGCTTTGAAAAAAAAGAAAAGGATGAAGGGCATATAACAAGATTTAAAAATCCCGCCTATTGACTTCATTAGGGATTTGTTAAAATTGTATACTTGAATCCAGATTTGAGTCAGAAATTGATTAGGATTTTCCCTAAATAAATTGTTTGCAATTAATGTGTATACAATTTTCTTGAGATGTCATTTTCTAACCATGTGCATTTTAAATATCCTTGGATGGAAACCACTCTACTATATGTAATTAATGGGGAAACTTTGAAAAAAAAATTATAAATTTTGGAATTAAACTAGATTGTGTTCTTATATTTAGGATTAAAGTAAATTTCTTTTTAACTCATATATTTAAGATTGGAGGTAGTATTTAAAAAGTTCAATTTCCTTGACTTAATTAGAAGCAAACACTTTGAGTATATAAGGCAAGGGTAAGTATTTAATTTTCTTAATTATTTATTATATCAACATGGTGATAAAGCAAAGAGATAGAATCCGATATGTCTTAATTAAATATTAAAACTAAAGATTCCACCAAACTTGCGTCTTCTTTATAAAAAAAAGAAATAAAAAATGTCCTAAACTCATTTAAATCTTTATCATATATATATAGAGTTTATCGTTTGTCATGTCACTTGATATAAGATTATGTCAAGTCACCTCAAAACTACGTCATTTTGGGAGTTAAGGAATTAATAAGGTTTGTTTTTGTATTTTTATTTTTGTATTTATTATATGAATTTTACCAAAAGATCCTTCATTAATTTCCCTAACCCCAAAACTACGTCGTTTTGAGAGTTGATAATTCCTCTAACCCCAAAACGACGTAGTTTTGAGGTGACTTGACATAACCTTATGTCAAGTGACATGAAAAAAGATAACCACATATATATATATATATATATATATATATATATATATATAATGAAAAATATTTCTCATCCGGAGATAAAGTTATCTCCGGTGACCTAAAACTACGTCGTTTTGAGAGTTCATTAATTCCTCTAACCCCAAAACGACGTAGTTTTGAGGTGACTTGACATAACCTTATGTCAAGTGACATGACAAACGATAACCCATATATATATATATATATATATAGGGAAAAGTATTTCTCGTCACTTTGGAGATAAAGTTATCTCCGGTGACCCTAAAACTACGTCGTTTTGAATTAATAAAGGGTGTGTTTGTAATTTTAGGTGAATTAATGAAGGGTGTTTCGTAATTTTGTATCTTCATTAATTCACCTAAAATTACAAACACACCCTTCATTAATTCAAAACGACGTAGTTTTAGGGTCACTGGAGATAACTCTATCTCCAGTGATTGGAGAAATCCTTTACCCATATATATATATATACACACACATAATATCATGTTGGATAAATATGGATTAATATAAATTAAATCACATATTAAATAATATTATATTTGATCAGGCAGAGTCTGGCCCGGGTAGAACCGGACCTAAAGTTCCACAATCTTAACATTTTCATTTGCCCAAACGTCAAATTATTTTTTGGATCCAAATTTGTTTGTGATATCCTTTTTTTCTTTCTTTTATAATGCATTTTCTCTGTTTTTTTTTCCTTCTTATTTTACTGTTTATTCCCCAATTAATTTCTTAAGTTATTTTTTATTTAAAATGTTGATAATATTTTCTATCAAATTATTGATACTATTAATATAAGAGTTTTTGTTATCGGATAAATAATGTATAAAAATCTGCTGTCTTGACTCGATTGGAGGCAAGTACCTCAAGTATACCAGGCTAATCAGGTAATTTTCTTCCCCATTATTTATTACATCAACATGGTGCAAAAGTAAAGACTAAAGAGATAGAAAACACACGTGTGTGTTGGGGAAAAAAAAGGAAAGAAAACAATTACACACACTCATATATCTTAATTAAATATTAAAGTTAAAAATTACCCCAATACCTGATTAAACAATGGTGCTGAAGTAAAGAGATAGAATCCTACGTATGATTATGAGGCTCTAAAAACTAAATCTAATCATTACAAAGTCCTATATTAAATGAGTAACATGTGATGACAAGTCTTAGTGCACAAAATAAAAACAAGGGTTAAGGTGCAAAAATACACATGTGCTTTTCTTCGAGGAGCACCCAGTAGCAAGTGTTTTTTTTAGGTGCAAAAGTGACTATGTGGTTACAAATTAGGTGCAAAAATACCATTTGACTGTTAAATTTGACTTTGACTGTTAAGTTTGACTTTTTTTGCTGGCTGGACAATGACGTGGCATTTCAAAGGTGCAAAAATACACATGTAGTTTGTCAAAAAGAGCGTTGAACACCAAATTCTTTTTTAAATTTTTTTTAATAATTTTATTTTAATTACTACCGGGTACTAAAAAGATATTCAGGATATTGACCTGTACTGAAAAATTACTTCATGATCTTGAAAAATTATTTTAAGATATGAAAAAATATTTTAGGGTACTGAGTGGTACTAAAAAGATACTTTGAGAATACTGCCTGGTACATAAAAAATATTTCATGATCTTGAAAAAATTATTTTTCTCTACCGATTCAAGTATACTGAAAGTACTTTTTAGTACTAGTCAGTACCCTGAAATATTTTTTCCAGTATCAGTCAGTATCCTTTTAGTATCGGTGAATACCTGAAATATTTATAAAGTATTTTTTCTGTACCAGTCAGTATTCTGAAAGTACTTTTTAGTATCCTGAAATATTTTTTCAGTATCAGTCAGTATCCTTTTAGTACCGGTCAATACCTAAAATAATTTTTCAAGATCCTAATTTTTTTCAAGATTATGAAGTATTTTTTTCTGTACCATTAAGTATCCGAAAATACTTTTTAGTACCGATAAGACCACGAAATATTTTTTCGAATCATGCCAGTATCCATTTAGTGTCGGTCAATACCTGAAATATTTTTTTCAAGATCCTAAAATAATTTTAATTGAAGTAAAATTATTTTAAAAAAATTTTGGTGTTGGGCGCTCTTCTTGACAAACCAATGTGTATTTTTGCACCTTTGAAATGCCATATCATCGTTCGATCAAAAAAGTCAAACTTAACGGTCAAACTGAATTTTTGCACCTAATTTGTAACCACGTGTGTACTTTTGTATCTAAAAAAAACACTTGCTACTGGGTGCTCATCAGAGAAAAGTACATGTGTATTTTTGCACCTTAACCCTAAAAACAAATTCATGCTCCTACCTTATTGTGAGACTTTTTATGATTACGTTACCCTATACTTTGGGATCTCATAGTGATTTTTCCTTTTAAATATGCTGCTTCTTTTAGCAAGAGAACCTGAGCATTAAGTTATGAATTTATTTTTTAATTTTACTAATGAATTATCCTCAATACACACACACTCACGAGCTTCGATCCCTCACTTTCAAAGCATCCGGAAGTGCAGGCATGTCGAACTTAAATTTTTTTAAAAAATTAAGTAACGGTTGAACTTTCTTTTTTCTTTTCTTTTTTTGCCTAGCAAAATCTTAGGAAAGGGGTTGGACTCACCCATAGTTTAAGGACAAGGTGTTTGGAGCCCACTCCGTAAGGAATTCAGGACTAAGAGTACACATGCCTCCACTTTAGCCTAGGTTACCGTTGATTTGCAGACCCCTAGGATGTCTCCCCCAGGCTTTGACCAACTCTAAAATTCGAACCCTTTCTCTTTTGGTGAGAGTGTCCGACGCTTTTGCTAGTTGAACCCAAAGACGATGGGTAGTGACGGTTGAACTTGGTTGCTAAAACATTCAAAGTCCTAAAGTAGCCCACCGGCCAGCACATGATCTTTTTTAAAGTCTATAGGATTGAGAATTCTTTTTTGTTTTTTGATATAGAAATTTTAAGAAAGGGGTTGAAATCACTCACGATCCAATGGTAGGGAGAAATCTATCTTTCTCCTAGGTGATACCAATGTTAGGCAGGACAAGCCGTCTATTACTCTCAGGTGTTTACCTAGGCACCCAGAAGTAAGATGTCTCCCTCACGCCTTAACCAACTCTAAGATGGAACCCCCCTTAATAAGAGTGTCTGATCCCTTTATCAAATGAACCCAAAGACAAAGGGATAGGATTGAGAAGTTGAGGAAAAAATGAAGATTTGTTGCTGAAAAGTTCAGCCCAAAACATATTTAGTTTATGCTATATGATAGTGTATGCGCCTGAAAGGGTTTATTGGAAGTTCCTTTACATTTTTATGGGAGAAAATTCCTTTAAAATAATTAGCTCGTACAATATAACATTACTTAAAATAAAATTAATCCTAACACATGATAATTAATGTGAAAGGTCGAATATGGTTGTGCCTTAATTCCTTCTTATTCTAATTTATAAACTAAATAAAAGTAAACATAGAATTTTGACGGAGGGTTGTTTGGACAATATATTATAACTTAAAGCTAGTTACAAGAGTTTTAAATATGGAAAAAAAAAACAAAAAACTAGAAGTTTTAAGAAAATCATATATATGTGTGTGTAGTTCATGGATTAATATTTTGATTTATATGTTTTTCAGTATCTATCTTAAGGAGCAACCGAAACAATTCCTAATGGAGGTAATGGTAATTTTTGCAGCCCATCAAGCACTGTAATCAAAATGATAAATATATCTGCATTTGTTAAGAACATACTAATCACCAAAAAAATAAAGAATATATTGCTTCCAATCTTCAACATAAGACTTAATTAACTTTGTTTTAGAAAAATTAAAAGAAAAAAAAATTCCGTGGTGGCGCTCTCTTTTGTTGACCAGCTGTGAGGACATGGGAGGGCTATAGGGAGAGGATTAGGCTTTCCTCCTTCACGCCTTTAAGTCTGCTACCCTCCTATTCTCAAAACTCTACCGTTTTGGAGCAAAATTGGGAAGAAGCTTGTGCTTTTTTCTTTCCTGTCCTTTTTTTTTAAAAAAAAAATATATCTTAGGATATTGACGGATATTAAAAAGATACTTCAGATACTGATCGGTATTTAAAAAAATGCTACATGATCTATAAAAAATATTTTAAATCAGGGAGGCATGAAAAGTCAAGGTACCAAGGAGAGCTACATAGACACAGTGTTGCCTTCAGAACAATGGCCGAATTAGGGGAGCTCAGGTGGGCCCCTGCCCCCCTAAAATTTATAGAAACACAATATTAATTCAAGGATACTGGGTTAGGTTGATCCATGTATATTATTCACTCGTGGATACGCAACAACATGACTTTGTACGCCTAATATTGGGAGGAAGATCCGTGTATCTTTCGAACAAATACATTTCCCTAGAAAATGCCATTTATGAACACTATCTAGATCAACTTATAATTTATATGCCATATATATATATAATATAATATTTTATATTGCACTGCCCACAAAATTCGTTCCAACCATATCTCTATATGAAAATTTTCAGCCCCGAGGAAAAATTTATCTGCCGTTTCTTTTGAATTTTTAATTGACATTTAAAAGTAAATGAAATATGATGAACTTTTACCTAGCCTTTTTTATGAGAAACTTTGATAACAAGTGTCCTCAAATTTAAAAATCTATGAGCTAAAATACTCCTAGAAAATCAAGCTTATATTAATTACAAGTCATTATCTGCATTTTGACCTTCTCAAATATACTTCTTTTTTTTACCTTCCGAAATATACAGTTTAAAAGTTTTGATGGATCCTTGAGAGAAAATGTCGATATCAACCTGACCCGGTATATATGTTGTTGTTTATATTTTTTTTATTAATAGTTTTGGTCCAAGTTAAACACACTCGAAAGACAATGTGTTGTGTCTATTATAGATGAGTTTTAGCACGTATTAATTGTAGGCGTCGCGAGCGATCTGAAAAAAATAAAGAAGATGATGATCTGAGTCGTGTTCGAGAACACTGTCCTATAGAGTTATTCTGCAACTACCGGTAAAGAAGAAGCGGTACTCCCCAGGATTAAACAGATCCTTCTTGATTAAATCAAGGCGGCAGAACTGGTGGAAGATAAGATAATTCAGCAAGAGATTACCGATGTTTTCTAATTCTTTCTTTTAAATGGTGTCACAATTGGGGTATTTTAAATAATGAATCAATGTCTTGAAGTGGTGACTCTTGAATTATCTGTTTAATTTATGAACCATGTTGATTCATGAACCAACACAAATCCCTTAATTTGTAACAACATGACTTCTCAAAACGCATCTCTTCATTTAAATATATTCCACAATATTGGAAAGACTCTTTCTTTGGCACACACATATGCAATATTTACAACAATCCCCCACATGTGTCAAAGAAAACACCATTAGCTAAGTTACACCCATGGATACAACCATTGTATCTGGTGGTCCGCAGAACTATGAACCAGACCTAAACCAATAACACTTAATACACAGAGATGTTAGTGAAACATGCTTCTATGAACTAACAAATCTTGGTGTGTATTAGAGGCATTAATGGTCAGATTATATCCTAACATTTCCACTGTTAATCAATGATTTTGTGCGTTATGACGACCATGCGTGTGCCTGGTGCATAACGAATGCTCTAGAGATTTCGCCACGATCTCATAGGAGCGGCCACACTCCACATTCGTAGAGGTGATTTCATGTAAGTGTACCTGCATTGAGTACACCGTCCTGTAAGACTATGAAATCATTAAGAGCTTTGATCAACCTCAAAACGTGCATTCTAGCACTCTCCCATTGTCATAGGAAGGGACGATTGATATTTTTTGTGCTAGTCAGAATTGACGAACAACTTGTTCTTACCCATTGAACCTTCAAGGGATCACCAATCACAAAGGTTGGGTTGCCATCGTTGTCAATTACTATTTATTGGCTTTAGTCCCATTCCCCTCGACCAATTTATTTCATCCTGCAGGGTTTTGTTAACGGCCGATAGGTCTATGATTGACCTCACCAAATTGATTAAGATAATTCCAACACAGATCTTAGGCTAGCTTATCATATTATATCTCAAACGATTTTTATTTCATCATGTACTTTTACAATGGCTATTGCCATCTGGCAATCACATACCATCGACTTTAAGCGTCGGTTTTTTTATCAAAATAGTTGCTAAGAGGATTTTAAAATTCTCAAGACTCCATCCATTTCCAGAGTAATCAACTCTAACTCACATAATACTTTAATTTTGTCACCACTAAAGGTTAATGATAACCAATGGATTTTCACACATAGACTAGATCTTAGTTAACATTTGTATGCATCAATACAACGGGAATCCACTACTTGATGCCAGTATTATTTAGGGCATTATCCCTTAACTATTTCTTTCTCTTCATGAGAGTTTACATATGCTCAATCTCCACATATCATTGGCTATGTCATGGGATTAACATTTATCAATGCTACAATTCTCAACAATTTGTGCATACATTGATTGAGCTTTAGAATCATCTCAAGTAGTATCATAAAGAATATTCACATAATGGTTCTCAAAAAACCAATATTTACAAATATTTCTTATTTGTCATCAATATTCTTTTATGATCTTTAACGCCCAAACTCACATCCAATTTTCTCATGCTTTCAAGCACATAACATGATATTTTTGACCATGCAAGTCATCCACATTAAATTACAAATTTCACAATATCATGCATGCTTATACCAAGATAAATTAATAATACTGTGAAACTTAAAGCACATCTATCTCTACACTAAATGGTTAAATTTTCATACCGCTGCCATATGCTTTTCACACAAGTTTTTTTATAATTCACAAAATTTGCTTCCAATAGCAAATAACAAAGCCTTTGTTAAATAAGCATAACGCATGGCAATTTTATAATTTTCAACATATTTTCTTCCCACAAAATAATAATTTTTAAGGTACCCCATATTTTAGATACCCCCATACTTTCAAATATTTCATAATCAATAAAATTCTAATTAAATTAGAATCCCACTAGTATATTTATAAAGATCCGCACTTTATAAAACTATATAATCATATGATTTGTATACTTCAATAAAAGGTCGTGCCAATTTAATCTTCTATTTTAATTAAATGAGAATGCCTCAAACATTATCATTTATTTCACATAACAAAATTTGTTTTTCAGAGAAAAAGAAAAAGCCTCAACTTAATTAATTTCCTTTTGTCAATATAATATATATTTTATATATTAATATTCTGTCCTCATACAGAATTTTCCACATACATTTATAAACATTTAATTATTTTAAATACCAATATTTAATAACATTCACACTATTTAAATATGTGTGAAATCAATGCCACAAATTCTCTTTGAAAAATCCAAAGCACTAGAGTATATATGTAATACCCTAAGATTCCTATTTATCATAAATATTATATTTTGATAAATAATACATGATAAATAAAGGAGAGTATGTTGTCTCAAATTTTGTAATTTATTTATTATAATTTTTGGGCAATTTCTCCTTAAATGTTAATAAGCCAAAGTTCAATTTTGAGATTTCATTTAGGGATTAATTTTCATGATTAGTTAATTAATCAATTAATTAATACAAAAGGCAATCAAGGGAGAAGATTTAATCTAAACAAACACAATGAAATCCAATGGTTGTGATTAAACCAATAATTAACCTTAATCCTTGTGAAATTGAATTGGCCAATGATAAACCAAGAAAATATTCTTAATCCTCATGAAATTAATTGGGCCAATGAGAGATTAGCAAATGAAAGGCCAAGATTAAAGCTAATAAAGCTAGATCTAATGGTTCCAAATAATTACCTAATATTTTTCAAATATTTTTATCTATCATATAATATTTTTTATTTTCACCCCGTCATTAAAATTTCTAGGTCCACCATGTAGAAGAGTTCATATTGATTGACTTTATTGTCATAAATTGTTTGTCTAAGAATTGCACATCTCCATAAAATTTTTCTTCAACTTCTATACACTTTGCTTTATAATCTCGCCCCCATCGTCTACAAATCCTAGCTCCACCCATGCTTCAGAATGATGTGCTTTAAAGGAACTAGTTGGATTAAAAGTAAGGATATACATTGAAATGTGGAATCCCACTCTTGGCATGGAAGTATTGCCTTCTCTAACCGCATCAGATACATCAAACTTGGTGTTTATTAGCAATGAGGTGATCTGCAGAGGGAATAGGTTGAGGGTTGGATCTAGTAAAGCCTTAATCAATTCTTATGTAGATTCTTTTTTATTTTTTGAGGATGCATAAAGGGAGAAGCTAGCCTTGTGTGAAGGTTTCAGTTACTTTGTTATTTTTTTTAAAAGTTTCTTTTGTCTTGTTACATCTATATTTTTGAAGGATAAGGAAAATTGTATATTCATTTTGACAATGTTAGTTGAAACATCAACTTGTATGCGCTCGTTGTTATTATAGACTAAGAAAATGAAAAACCAAATAAGCCACAAATGCATTTTACATCTCTGAGGAGCATTTCTATAAATGTCTTATTATCAAATATATCTAATTTGGTTTGCGATAGAATTGCCCAAAAAAGTTAAATAAACAAAAAGAAAATTTTATACCAAACTATTGCAGTTGATACGTCTCCTATTTCCAGGAAGTTTTGCGAGACTTGGAATTTCTCTTTCAATTTTCTCATCTTCTTTCATCCTAGATCCCATATTTCTAGGTTCAACAGCTTGATGTTATCGTCTCCCTACTGGCCACACTACAAAAAGAACCGTATTAAATGGCTCTGGGAGTTGGTGACGACTCAATTGCCAGATTGGTCGAAATGTGACAGTTGAGTTTGTGTTGGATAGGAATAGAAATTTTTTTGTAGCCAGCGGCAGAGGTTGAGGGGTCGAACAGGGAGTGGATTGTATGAAAGAATCCGAAGTATAGAAATTCTCTTTTTGACCAAAGAGGGAAGGGTTAAGGTGCAGATTTGCCAACTAACTATTACCTGTGGAGCATCTAGCACAAAAAACAATTGAAGGTACCAAATTGGCCAATTTACACCTTAATTTTGTGTGTGTGTGTGTTTTTTTTTTTTTTTTTTTTTTTTTTCACTTTTTAATAGTTTGTTGGCCAATTTGGTACCCTCAATTGTTTTTTTTGTGCCAGATGCTCCTCAAGTAATAGTTCGTTGGCAAATCTGCACCTTAACCCTAAAGGAAAACTCCCTAGACTCTTTGTATGTCAATGTCTGGCTCTAAATACCAAGTGTATCAAGTCATCATACTAATTTTTCTCGGGTCGCATGGGACCCTCTGTACAAAAATCATGGTTGTCCTTCTTTAAGATTCACAAAGTTGTTGTATTGCAAACCTACTCTAGAAAATTGAAGTGACATTGCAAAGACGTCGACGGTTCTTTAAGATGCTCCAAGGAAATAGTTTTGTCATTTAAAAGTATGCCCTCGTTGTTATTATTAAAAAATAAAAAATAAAAAAAAATAAAAAAATAAAAACCAAATAAGCCACAAATGTATTTTACACCTCTGAGGAGCATTTCTGTGTTCTTGAGTTTTGTTGTTTTGCGATCTTCTTTTGTGAGTCATCATCCAATGAGTTTTCAGCCCTTCAAAATTAAATGGTGGCAACAATTTCCGTGTGTTCTGCGGTGGCGCTATGTTCCCAGCCAAGTGTACAACCTAACAGTTTGAAGTAATGTCTCTCGGTTTACTTGTAGGCAAATAGGCAATGAATCCATAGAATAGGTTGAATTGTGGAGAATAAAATATTGTGTACACGAAAAATAGAAGATTGCAATTGGAACTAGCTAGGAAGCATTTACGGTTTTTTTTTTTTTTTATGCCAAATAAATTGTTATCTATTTGTGCTATTCAAATGTAATTGTTGACTTGCCTATCCGAAATGAAGGTTAGGATTGTAGACCCATGTGACGACGCTGCTTAGATCAACAATACTGTGCTTTGAAAAAAAAAGAAAAGGATTAAGGGCATATAACAAGATTTAAAAATCCCGCCTATTGACTTCATTAGGGATTTGTTAAAATTGTATACTTGAATCCAGATTTGAGTCAGAATTTGATTGGGATTTTCCCTAAATAAATTGTTTGCAATTAATGTGTATACAATTTTCTTGAGATGTCATTTTCTAACCATGTGCATTTTAAATATCTTTGGATGGAAACCACTCTACTATATGTAATTAATGGGAAACTTTGAAAAAAAAATTATAAATTTGGGAATTAAACTAGATTGTGTTCTTATATTTATGATTAAAGTAAATTTCTTTTTAGCTCATATGTTTAAGATTGGAGGTAGTATTTAAAAAGTTCAATTTCCTTGACTTAATTAAAAGCAAACACTTTGAGTATATAAGGCAAGGGTAAGTATTTAATTTTCTTAATTATTTATTATATCAACATGGTGATAAAGCAAAGAGATAGAATCCGATGTCTTAATTAAATATTAAAACTAAAGATTCCACCAAACTTGCGTCTTCTTTATAAAAAAAAGAAATAAAAAATGTCCTAAACTCATTTAAATCTTTATCATATATATATATATAGTTTATCGTTTGTCATGTCACTTGATATAAGATTATGTCAAGTCACCCCAAAACTACGTCATTTTGGGAGTTAAGGGAATTAATAAAGGGTGTTTTTGTATTTTTATTTTTGTATTTATTATATGAATTTTACCAAAAGATCCTTCATTAATTCCCCTAACTCCAAAACTACGTTGTTTTGAGAGTTCATTAATTCGTCTAATCCCAAATTGACGTAGTTTTGGGGTGACTTGAGATAACGTTATGTCAAGTGACATGACAAACGATAACCCATATATATATATACACACATAATATCATGTTGGATAAATATGGATTAATATAAATTAAATCACATATTAAATAATATTATATTTGATCAGGCAGAGTCTGGCCCGGGTAGAACCGGACCTAAAGTTCCACAATCTTAACATTTTCATTTGCTCAAACGTCAAATTATTTTTTGGATCCAAATTTGTTTGTGATAGCCTTTTTTTCTTTCTTTTATAATGTATTTTCTCTGTTTTTTTCCTGCTTATTTCACAGTTTATTCCCCACTTAATTTCTTAAGTTATTTTTTATTTAAAGTGTTGATAATATTTTTTATCAAATTATTGATACTATTAATATAAGAGTTTTTGTTATTGGATAAATAATGTATAAAAATCTGCTGTCTTGACTCGATTGGAGGCAAGTACCTCAAGTATACCAGGCTAATCAGGTAATTTTCTTCCCCATTATTTATTACATCAACATGGTGCAAAAGTAAAGACTAAAGAGATAGAAACACACACGTGAGTGTTGGGGGAAAAAAAAAGGAAAGAGAACAATTACACACACTCATATATCTTAATTAAATATTAAAGTTAAAAATTACCCCAATACCTGATTAAACAATGGTGCTGAAGTCAAGAGATAGAATCCTACGTATGATTATGAGGCTCTAAAAACTAAATCTAATCATTAAAAAGTCCTATATTAAATGAGTAACATGTGATGACAAGTCTTAGTGCACAAAATAAAAACAAATTCATGCTCCTACCTTATTGTGAGACTTTTTATGATTACGTTACCCTATACTTTGGGATCTCATAGTGATTTTTCCTTTTAAATATGCTGCTTCTTTTAGCAAGAGAACCTGAGCATTAAGTTTTGAATTTATTTTTTAATTTTACTAATGAATTATCCTCAATACACACACACTCACGAGCTTCGATCCCTCACTTTCAAAGCATCCAGAAGAGCAGGCTTGTCGAACTTAATTTTTAAAAAAATTAAGTAACGGTTGAACTTTCTTTTTCTTTTTTCTTTTTCTAACAAAATTTTGGGAAAGGAGTTGGGCTCACCCATAGTTCAAGGGCAAGGTGCTTGGAGCCTACTCCGTAAGGAATTCAGGACTAAGAGTACATATGCCTCCACTTTAGCCTAGGTTACCGTTGCTTTGCAGACCCCTAGGATGTCTCTCCCAGGCCTTGACTAACTCTAAAATTCGAACCCCCTCCCTTTTGGTGAGAGTGTCCGACGCTTTTGCTAGTTGAACCCAAGGACGAGGGGTAGTAACGGTTGAACTTGGTTGCTGAAACATTCAAAGTCCTAAAGTAGCCCATCGGCCAGCACATGATCTTTTTTAAAGTCTATAGGATTGAGAATTCTTTTTTTGTTTTTTGATATAGAAATTTTAAGAAAGGGGTTGAAATCACTCACGATCCAAGAGTAGGGTGAAATCTCTCTTTCTCCGAGGTGATACCAATGTTAGGCAGGACAAGCCATCTATTACTCTCAGGTGTTTACCTCGGCACCCAGGAGCTAAGATGTCTCTCTCACGCTTTAACCAACTCTAAGATGGAACCTCCCTTGATAAGAGTGTCTGATCCCTTTATCAACTGAACCCAAAGACAAGGGATATGATTGAGAAGTTGAGGAAAAAAGGAAGGTGAAAAATGAAGATTTGTTGCTGAAAAGTTCAGCCCAAAACATAGTTTATGTTATATGAATAGTGTATGCGCCTGAAAGGGTTTATTGGAAGTTCCTTTACATTTTTATGGGAGAAAATTCCTTTAAAATAATTAGCTCGTACAATTTATCATTACTTAAAATAAAATTAATCCTAACACATGATAATTAATGTGAAAGGTCGAATATGGTTGTGCCTTAATTCCTTCTTATTCTAATTTATAAACTAAATAAAAGTAAACATAAAATTTTGACGGAGGGTTGTTTGGACAATATATTATAACTTAAAGCTAGTTACAAGAGTTTTAAATATGGAAAAGAAAAAAAAAACAAAAAACTAGAAGTTTTAAGAAAATCATATATATGTGTGTGTAGTTCATGGATTAATATTTTGATTTATATGTTTTTCAGTATCTATCTGAAGGAGCAACCGAAACAATTCTTAATGGAGGTAATGGTAATTTTTGCAGCCCATCAAGCACTGTAATCAAAATGATAAATATATCTGCATTTGTTAAGAACATACTAATCACCAAAAAAATAAAGAATATATTGCCTCCAATCTTCACCATAAGACTTAATTAACTTTGTTTTAGACTCTCTGTATGTCAATGTCTGGCTGTAAATAGCAAGTGTATCAATTCATCATACTAATTTTTTCTCGGGTCGCATGGGACCTCTGTACAAAATTCGTGGTTGTCGTTCTTTAAGATCCACAAAGTTGTTGTATTGCAAACCTACAATTGAAGTGACATTTCGAAGACGTCGACGGTTCTTTAAGACGCTCTAATGAAATAGTTCTGTCATTTAAAAGTATGCCCTCGTTGTTATTATAAACTAAAAAAATGAAAAACCAAATAAGCCACAAATGTATTTTACACCTCTGAGGAGCATTTCTGTGTTGTTGAGTTTTGTTGTGTTGCGATCTTCTTTTGCGATCCTATATGAGTTTTCAGCCCTTCAAAATTAATTGGTGGCAACAATTTGTATGTGTTCTGTGGTGGCGCTATGTTCCCAGCCAAGTGTAAAACCTAACAGTTTGAAGTAATCTCTCTCGGTTTACTTGTAGGCAAATAGGCAATGAATCCATAGAAAAGGAGTTGTGGAGAATAAAATATTGTGTACACGAAAAATAGAAGATTGCAATTAGGAACTAGGAAGCATTTACGACTTTTTTTAAATGTAATTGTTGACTTGCCTATTCGAAATGAAGGTTATGACTATTTGGATGATAAAAAAATGAAGGTTAGGATGGTAGACCCATGTGACGACGCTGCTTAGATCAACAATAGCGTGCTTTGAAAAAAAGAAAAGAATGACGGGCAATATGTACATATAACAAGATTAAAAAATCCCGACTATTGACCTTATTAGGGATTTGTTAAAAAATATGCGTTTGAATTCAGATTCGAGTTATGAGTTGATCAGGCAGAGTCTGGCCCGGGCAGAACTGGACTCAAAGTTCAACCCAACAATCTTAGCATTTTCATTTAACCCAGGCCGACATCAAATTATTTTTTGGATCCAAATGTGTTTGTGATAGCCATTTCTTTCTTTCTCTTATAATATATTTTCTCTGTTTTTTCTTATTTTACTGTTTATTCCCCAATTGATTTGTTAAGTGCGGATTTATCCCCAATTTTTTCTTTAAAGTGTTTATAATATTTTTTATCAAATTATTGATACTATTAATATAAGAGGTTTTTTTTTTCGTATAAATAATGTGTAAAAATCTGCTGTCTTGACATATTGGAGAGAAGTACCTCAAGGACACAAGGCCAAGGCTAATCAGGTAAGTTTTTTCCCCACTATTTATAAAATCAACATGGTGCAAAAGTAAAGACTAAAGATAGAAACACACACGTTTGTGTTGGAAAAAAAAAGGAAAGAAAACAATTACACACGCATCTCTTGATTAAATATTAAAAGATTAAGTAGCAAATCATCACGGAAGACGCTTAAGGAAAGCACTTTTGTCCGAAAGTTTTTTTGAGCTCAATGTTGCCCTAGAAGTTTAAAAACTTAGCAATCTTCTTCTTTTCCGTTTAAAAGTTAACAGTTAATGTCAATTTTTTAATGGTCAACGTTAGTTTTTTAACGGAAAAGAACAAGATTGCTACGTTTTTAAACTTCCAGAGCAACATTAAACAAAAAAAAAAATTAAGGACAAATTTGCTCCTGGCCCAGGAGTCCTAGGTGTGTACTTTTGGGATAAATTTACTACTTAACCCAATATTAAAATTAAAAATTACACCAATACCTGAATAAACAACGGTGCTAAAGTAAAGAGATAGAATCCTATAAATGATTACTGATTTCTGTGTCTTTCTTCGTCTTCCTCATCTCTCTCTCCCTTCCTCATCTGTCTCCATTAATTCATGTCCATGGAAGATGTCATTGCTGCGAGAAATAGCACACCAACAAAGGCGCCTGGACCAAAGAGGAAGACCAACGCCTCATCAACTATATCAACATCCATGGAGAGGGTTGCTGGCGACCCCTTCCCAAAGCGAGGCTACTTCACTCAGATGATGAGTTCATCAACGAACTCCCCAGCCTCCTCGAAAACCAGTACCTCCTCGACAAGAAGTACTTCTCTAATTTCTTCATCCTAATTCCTCCCTCCCTCTCTCTGCAATTCGCTTAATAATCCTTTCATCATTTTCCTCATATATATGTGTGTGCACTCCTTTGTAACAGCAAATCATTTTCAATCTTTTTTCGGCAGACGACGTAGTTATGCGAGAGAAATTTTTTTTGAATTCATGTGAATAAGTACTTTTCAACCCAAAATGATTCGAAACAAGCTTTATATATGATACTCCTTCCTCAGTCGGAGGTTACATGAACTTTACGGCCGCGGTCTCGACCATCAAACGCATCAACCCCTCAACGCCCGCACATCCACTGATCCGGTTGCCGTCGTCAACATCAACAATAACGGCGAGTTTCAGAACTGGAACAATATATCAGCGCACCAAGCCTCTTCTTTGAATAAGTCCGTTCGTCAACAGAATTCTGATCTTCTAGTAATTCAATCTTCTACCTCAGGTTTTAGCCAACGGGAAATAGGTGACTATTGGAAATGGTGGATCCGCATCTGTTCATGTTGCCTCTAACCGGTATATATGTATACAATAAATTGATCTTTTTAATTTCACCATTTCTTAGTAAGTAGTGAATTATGTAAACTCTTGTGTAGCCATAAAAAACATGTGTTCTGTCTTCCATTCTTGGCAGAGTAACTAGAGACTTAAATGCAGTAAAGAAAGAAGATGCTGATGCTTCTAATTCAATCTCTGAATCCACCAATTTTAGCATATGGGAAAAAGAGGAAAGTATTGGGTCTGGTGGATATGGGATTGTTTATGTTGCCCGTAACAGGTATATTTGAATAAACTGATAATGTTATGATCTTATTGTCTTTATTCTAATTTCTTAGTCTAGCTAATAAGCCGTGAACACTTTATTGTAGCTATAAAAAACATGTTGTGTTCTTCATTTCTAACAGGGAAACAAGAGACTTATGTGCACTTAAAGAACTTAAAGACATTCACAAACCTGGAGACGGAGAATCTATACAAAAGGTATGTCTTATATGTGAGCGCGCGCGCGCATTATTATAATTTCTTTGTCACACATGTAATCCCCCACAAGTGAAGATTCTTTGTCATTAAAGGATCTAAAAGTTAAAGTCAAACATTTAATTTTAAGGGTCTTTGAATAGAATGTAAGAAAGTAAGAATAAATTGCGGAGCAGAGTTAGAAAAGTAAACAAAATTAAAGTCTCTACTCCTCATCACTTTTTGTCTTTAAAAAAATATGATACCTGAACAGAATTCAAATCCCGTTCCTACCAATTTTTTATTAATTAATAAACATTATAACTTCAAAGAATTCAAATTATGCAATACATTAAAAAAAATGGAGAAAGAAAACATTTTGTTGATGATTGCAATAACAAAATAGTAGAAACTAAAAATGATTAAATTCACACAGTTCATTATATTTTATCAAACATGACTAAATTAGTGTACTTTGTTTTCAGGAAATCGAAATTCTCAGCCAACTGGAACATACAAACGTTGTAAAGTATTATGGCCATGAAATAGTAAGCATTCTTCTGATTTAAGCTGTGGAGGAAACTATACTCACTATTAATTAATCAATTGGTTCATGCATATATAATTAGGTTGGATGTGACATTTCTCTATACATGGAATACATACAACCAGGTTCATTGAAGAAATATATTTCGGACCAACGTGGTTTACCTGAACCTTTAATTCAAAATTTCACTGCACAAATTCTCTCTGGGTTGGTTTACCTGCATAACAAAAGAGTAGTTCACAGGTATACTATCATACTTGCCTGAGTTCAGTTCATTGAAAAGCATGGTAGAGTAATTAATTTTTATGGGATTATCTTAATTAATTTATTCTCCCTCTTTCTGTCATTCTTCCTTTATTTTCATGTATGATATATATAGGGACATAAAACCAGACAATCTACTTGTTGATTCCAACAACATTGTCAAGTTGGTTGACTTTGGTTTGGCTAAGCAGGTAAGTTCTTGGATATCTTGTACAATATACGTTTACATGACAAAACCACGGCCATTGATTTTTGTTAGAAAATCCCTTGATTCTAGTATCTAGATCACATCCCTTGATTTTAGGATCTAGATTGAGTTTTTCAAAATTTAAAGTTTTCTATTTTCAGTTAGTTGGTTGTAGTCCCTTTTTCTCTCTCCTAATTACTCTAAGTCTATTTATTGTAACCTTTTGCCATTGGAATAAACACATTAATATCCAGTGAGATCATCTCTAACTTTCAAAATTTTCAAACTTGAGACTTACCATTTGCAGTAATTTAAGATGATGTTTCATGTTTAGGATGGAGTGCGTGTCCCATAATATTGGTGGTTTTTTGTGACATTTTAAATACCCTCTTGGAATTGATATGATAACCCCAATAGTCAGCAATATTGATGACTTAATTAATTATATCTCTGTGTTGAATAGCTGGAAGAATCTGTGGGCAATCACTCCATATTGGGAACTCCATATTATGCAGCCCCAGAGGTATATATTTTCATTCTCTCAATTAATTATGCTTTACAAGGTATTTCTTAACAAACTTATTTCTAGTTCAGGTTTTTGATAAAAGCATAGAATATCATAGCTCGCGTGAAGCTTATGTTGCTGATATATGGAGTTTAGGTTGTGTAATCATTGAAATGTTCTCGGGGGTGCATCCTTGGCTTGGTTTTGACCCGGTAAACACTTTTATCCTCAATATATATATATATATAGAGAGCTAATATTGCATTATTTGATAATATGACTTTTAATTTGCATACAAACTTAAAGAATTCAATTCTTTGTTATTTTCTGCTATAACTTTTTTTTAAAAAGTTAAGCAATAAACTGTTACACCTAAAGGACTAATAGTATATCTTTAGGTGTAACCTTAATGTAGTGCCTTGTTTAAATGCTAGGATAAGAGTGAGAAATTCAGGTATAATTTTTCAATATCAGATTAATTTTGGAATTATACGAGACATTATATCCCATATATATATATATATATATATATATATATATATATCTTTGTATATCTTTTATTTATTAGTTAATGAAGTATATCACTAAAACAAAATCATTTAATAAGCAGGTGCAGGTCATCTTTAATGTTCATGTTAAAGAGCAACATCCACCTATACCAGAAAAGTTATGCCAAGAGGGTAACAATTTTCTTGAACTCTGCTTCATAAGAACTCCAGCTGACCGCCGATCTGCTTCAGAATTAATAAACCATCCCTTTGTAAAATCATAAACAACTTCGCTTGCTGATGGAAGCAAGTACAATTAGGGTTGATGGTGTTGGTAGTATAAGATCCTGTTAACTTGTTTACAGTTCAAATAAATTACTTCTTGTGGAATTTTCCGTTGCAAAAGTTCAACCCAAAACATGGTTTATGTGAGATGATGAATTGTGTTTTTTCCAACATCATAATTTTACAAGTCTCATAACTTATTAATAATAGTTCTTTCATTTGTTATTGACAAACCATTGAACTTTTTGATATTATTTTTCTTAGTTTGGATCTTAGTGTAATTTTTCCTAATTTTGATCTAAGTCTCTATTGAGGCCATCGTCATTGCTTGGGATTATTTTGGTACACTTTAAAAGTATTTATTTACATAAATAAGACAAAACTCATCTCGGATAGTTACGCCGAACATCATAAATCATTCATGATATGAAAGGGCGAAAATGGATTGTGTCTTTTCATGGTGGCCTAGTAAAGGGTCCCATCATCCTTTTTTTTTTTTTTTTTTTTTTTTGTTAATGATTAAGAATTATTAAACAAGTATTTTATTTGCTTATCCCTTTCTTTTCCTTAGTAAAAGTGTAAAACATGGTTGACAGTGACGAATTTTCAAACTTACGTTCTCTTTTCTGCCCAAAAAAAAAAAAAAAAAAAACAAAGCCCTGCGGTCTTTAAAAGAAAGAAAGAAATAAAATATAGAGTACAATATTCTAATCATACTTCTACTTATCTTAATTAAGTAAAAATCCTTGCTATTTTGAAAATATATACTTTAGTTCAAACCATTAACACTATTAAAGAATATTCTAAAAAGATTCTCCAAGTACTTTTAATTAAAAAATATATCAAAATACCAGGAAAATACTATTTGAATTTCAAAATAGTAAATAGGTGATTTCCCAATAAAATGAGTTATCAATTGCTTTCTCGTTCTTGTTAATCTCATTATTGTGGTTGTAAATAGGATCTTGAAGTTCAAGTGATACTTTTCAATCATTTTCCCTAGAATACATCTCATTTACTAATTTACCCTCATTATACCAAACCTCTATTTTATCTTTTAACATTAATATTTATTAATGATCTATTTAATATGTTTTGTTGTTTACTAAATTTAGAAAAAGCTTAAGCAATTTTTACTTGAAAAATATTATTTTCTCTGATCCTAAATATAAGACAAATTTGATTTTTTTTTTTTTTTTTTGAAGAGATTAAGGAATCTAATTAAATTACTTTAAAGTATTTACATTTGTCATTTTCTTTTTCAAAACTATTTTGTCTAACTTATAAACTCGATATATATATAATCTAAGAATATACAACATATGATATGATTAAGTAACTTATTTAGCTTCCTTAATCTTTCTAAAAAAGTCAATTCTATTTTATATTTATGACCAGAAGTAGTAACAACTTATCAAAAATTTGGGTTAATTTTCTTAAAAACATATGTTTAATGATATATATTTAATACTTTCTCTTAAATATTATCGGAGACATTAATTTCTCTGCTATTAGTAGAGTATGTTCTTTATATTTTATTTAAAAAAATAAAAAATAAAAGACTAGACAAGAAGTTTTCAGCTACTCCATGATATGTGGTTTATGAGTTTAATTTGGAGAATAGTATAGGACTTTATCAAAGCGAAGACTCGAAGCTTACCAGTTTCCTCACCTTTGAAACTGATACAATACCCCACAATGAAAATCTAAGAAAGAGACAAATGGAATATGATGAAACCCCATCCATATAATTCCCTGTACAGAAGGGAATTCATGGGAAGTAGAGAGTCGCACAAAAGTAAATTCAGTAAAGGGCATTCTGGTCTTTTCATAATATTGATTTGATGCACATAAAGTAAAAAATACATCAAGATTTCATTCAAATTTTCTGCCATACTAACTTTTAAAACTCATTAGGTATTATCACTCTTTTTTTTTCCCATTCATTTTCTTTTTGTTTTATTTGTTTTTAATCCATCAAAATGTTCAAAGCGGTTGGGTTTGTAATTCAATGCCACCAAACTCTCCGCTTAGGTCCTTTTGTTAGGAATCCAATCCCTGATTTATAGAAATCCCTTATTTGCAAGGATTAGGGAAATCCTTATAATAGCCATTATTACTAAGGCCCTCATCTCTTGTATATATGTGTACCGTCTTTACATGAATATACATACAATATTCAGATTATTTAGTTTACCTGGTACCAGAGCCTTACAAACTCTAGGGTTTATTTTATTTTTTCGGTGGCTTGTTCATAAGCGGGTTCGAATGCTCGCACCGTTCTTGTTCCGCCTTCGCACTCGCTTGTTCACCGTATTGTTCATCGACAATTGTTCATCGGGTGTGGGATTTTCGACTTTCGGCCTATTTGCTTTGACTTGTGCAAGTTTTATTGTTTCCGTTCTTGCTGGTTTCTCTCTTGATCATATTTACCGTCTAGTTGTTGTGAGTTTTTGGTTATTTATCCATGGCTAAATCTAAGACCTCTGATATACTCCCCATGTTTGCTAAAATTACTGATGCAAAATTGAACTGGACAAATTATAATGATTGGAATAAAACTGTTCAAGTTTATCTCTGGGGGTTGCAAAGGAAGCTCATTTAACTCAAGATCCTCCTTCTGGTGATGATGAGAAAAGTTTGGAGTGGTCTCGAGCAGATGCTCATCTCTTTTTCCATATTCATAATTCTATTGAACCTCAAATTTTGACTTCCGTTAGCCATTGTAACACGGTAAAAGATATTATGACTTATCTGGAATTTATGTTCTCTGGTAAAGAGAACTTTACTCGTATTCATGAAGTGTGTAAAGGCTTCTATCGCTCTCAGCAGCAAGGTCGACCTTTAAAAGATTTCTACTTGGATTTTAAACGATTGTATGAAGAAATGAAGGTACTTATGTCTCCACAGGCAGATCTCTAGACCCGTATCAAGAATCTAGAATTTCAAGCTATCTTTAGTTTTCTTGAAGCTCTTGATCCGTCTTATGACACCATCCGTTCACAAATTATGTCTAGTCAGGAGCTTCCATCTCTTGAAGATGTGTTCTCACGGGTGCTTTGTGCTGATAGCATGCTTCGTCCAGCTGTTGATCCTAATGCCAGTGCTTTGGTTCGGCGTGGCCCCTTTGACACCACGAACTCTGGGCCCAAACAAGGCACTATTGTTCCACCCTCTGGCAGCGTTACCTGCTATTATTGTAAGGAACCTGGGCACGTCAAGAAAAATTGTTGAAAATTGCAGGCTAAACAACAACATGCTCAGCAGCGTGGCTTTGCTCATATTGCTCAGACACCTGATCAGTCTGATTCTGGTTCACCTTCTATAGGGGCACTTGCTACAGGTACTTTGTCTTCTGGCCTTGCTACCACTTCCACGAAGTGGGTTATTGATTCTGGTGCCACCGACCAAATGACAGGTAACTATCATTTATTTTCCTCGTATGCCCCTTATGCCAACTCATCTTCCATATTTGTCGCCAATGGTTCCTTGGTCCGCGTCCTTGGTTCAAGAACTATTTTACCCACACCATTCATTTCCCTCTCTTCCATTCTTAATGTTCCTGATCTCACCTTTAATCTTTTGTCCCCTAGTAACTATTGTATCTCACTGTACCCTGACCATTGTTTAATTCAGGATCTTTCGATGAGATGGATTATTGGTAGAGGCTACGAATCCGGTGGACACTACATCCTTGATGATCAGGTGCTGCATTCTGTTGCTTGTACCGATGGGTCATCTCCCTTTGAAGTCCATTGTCGTCTCAGTCATATGTCCCTTTCTTCCCTAAAACTGTTGTACCCTCAGTTTTTGCCTGTGTCTTCTTTGGATTGTGAGTCGTGTCAATTTGCCAAACACCACCGTGTTCATTTAGCACCTCGAGTTAATAAACGGGTTGCGTCCCTTTTTGATTTAGTTCATTTTGATTTTTGGGGTCCTTGTTCAGTTTTGTCTCAGACTGGTTATCGATACTTTGTCACATTTGTTGATGATTTTTCCCAAACTACTTGGTTTTACTTAATGAAACAACGCTTTGAATTGTTTACTCATTTTCGTCATTTCTGTGTTGAAATTCAAACACAGTTTAATACTCCCGTGAAAATTCTTCGAAGTGATAATGCAAAGGAATATTTTTCCGCACCCTTTACTGATTATATGCATAGTCATGGCATCCTTCATCAATCATCATGTGTTGATACATCTACCCAAAATGGTGTTGCTGAAAGAAAGAACCGTCATCTCTTAGAAACTACCCGTGCTCTCATGTTTCACTCTTGTGTACCGAAATCGTTTTGGGCCAATGCCGTGTCTACTACTTGTTTTCTCATCAATCGCATGCCTTCGGCTGTCCTTAGTGGTTCCATGCCATATTCCATTCTGTTTCCCACCACTAAGGTGTTCTCGGTTGATCCCAACATTTTTGGTTGTGTTTGCTTTGTTCAGGATGTCTGTCCGAGTGTTAGTAAGCTTTACCCCAAGTCCTTAAAATGTGTCTTTCTTGGTTATTCTCGAGTTCAGAAAGGCTATCGGTGTTACTCTTCTGACCTCTGTCATTATCTTGTGTCCACTAATATGACCTTTCATGAGTCTTCATCTTTCTTCAAGTCTTTGAACTTATCTGAGTCATCCACTATTGTTGATGAACACGATGATCTTCTAGTCTATCGTGTTCCTCTCTCACCGGTCAAGAAATGCTTCGGCCTCTAATCTTCCTGATGATGCTGGTGTTGCCATTCTTCCATCTTCGCTAGTGATTGCTTCAACGATGGATTCCATTCATGCCTCCGTGGTCCCTGAGCTTGCAACCCCCACCCCTACCACTCCCGCTCTTGACCCCCTTGTTCATGACTCTGCCGTTGACCAATCTGTTGACCTACCTATAGCCCTCCATAAAGGTACCCGTCCTTCCTATCCACCCAAGCGATATGCTGATTGTACTAATCCTATCTCCTCGTTTATGTCCTACCACCGATTGTCCCCTGTTTTCTATTCCCTTGTGACCACCCTTGAGTCCATTTCTACCCCTACTACCCTTCACCAAGCTTTGACTCACTCGGGTTGGCGTGCAGCGATGGAAGAAGAAATGATGGCCCTTGATACGGCTGGTACTTGGACCCTTGTTGATCTACCTTCTGGGAAGAAAGCCATTGGTTGTAAATAGGTGTTTGTTGTGAAGACTAAAGCTGATGGTTCCTTCGATCTATTGAAAGCTCATCTTGTTGCCAAAGGGTACGCTAAGACTTATGGCATTGATTACTCGAGACTTTCTCCCTGTGGCTAAGCTTACTTCAGTCCATCTTCTTGTCTCTTTGGTTGCTACCTATCACTGGTATTTACATCAATTGGATGTTAAGAATGCATTTTTGAATGTTGATCTTCTTGAGGAAGTATATATGGCGCAACCACCTGGGTTTGTTGCTCAAGGGGAGCATTGGAAAGTATGTTATCTTTGAAATTCATTATATGGTTTAAAACAAAGTCCTCGTGCCTGGTTCGATAGGTTTTGTGGTGTGGTCAAGAAATTTGGTTTAAACCAAAGTAAGAGTGATCATTCAGTGTTCTACCAACAGTCCAATGCAGGAATGATTCTTTTAGTAGTGTATGTCGGTGATATTGTGATTACTAGGAGTAACATTACTGGCATCTCAGAGCTTAAGATCTTCATTAACTCCCACTTTCAAATAAAAGACTTAGGACCGTTGAATTACTTCCTTGGTATTGAAGTCTTGAGAAGCAAGAAGGGAATCCTTTTGACTCGGAGGAAGTATGTTCTTGATCGTTAAAGGAGACCGGAAAGCTTGGAGCTGCACCAAGTAGCATTCCCATGATTCCGAATCCATTCCTAGATCTAAATGATAGCATGTGGGATGAACTTCCTGATGACCTAAAGAAGAAGATTGATCCAGAGAAACTAAAGCCATTTGCATCTCCTGAGAGATATAGGAGACTCATTGGGGAGATGAATTATTTGACAGTAACTCGCCCTGATATAACCTTTTCGGTTAGTGTACTTAGCCAATTCATGTCATCTCCCACAGTGGCACAGTGGGAAGCCTTAGAGCATATCTTGCACTATTTGAAAGGTTCCCCAGGTCGTGGCCTTCTCTATACAAATTATGGGCACACTAAAGTCGAATGCTTCTGTGATGCTGATCATGTAGGATCTAAGGCCACAAGACGATCCACTACAGGTTACTGTGTATTTGTTGATGGTAACTTGATATCTTGGAGAAGTAAAAAGCAAGGCGTTGTGTCAAAATCAAGTGCAGAAGCAGAATACAGAGCCATGTCACAATCAGTGCAAGAAATTGTATGGGTATTTCAGCTCATGGAGGAAATCGACATTACCACAGTATTACCTGCGAAACTATGGTGTGACAACAAAGCAACGCTCCATATAGTATCAAACTATGTGTTCCATGAACGTACGAAGCATATTGAAATCGATTTTCACTTTATTCGTGACAAGATAAAAGAAAATGTTGTATCTACAGGGCATGTGCGATCAAATGACCAACTAGCAGATCTCTTAACGAAAGCCTTAAATGGGACACGGGTTGAGTACCTTTGTAACAAGTTGGGCATGATAAATATATATGCTCCAACTTGAGGGGGAGTGTTAGGAATCCAATCCCTGATTTGCAGGGATTAGGGAAATCCTTATTAATAGCCATTAAGAGTCATTATTACTAAGGCTTTCATCTCTTGTATATATGTGTACCATCTTTACATGAATATACACACAATATTCATATTATTAAGTTTACACTTTTCAAACAGGGGAAAAAAATCAAGCAAACTAATCGGATGTGGATAGTTGCTCCGTACTAACATACTCATGGAAGTTGGGTGTAGTAGGAGAGGCTAGTCTTTTACAATGTGGCAAATGAAGGTTCAGATTCTGTTAGTAGAGGTACGCACATTTACTACCTGAGTGTGTCTCGAACATGATGTAAAATGAAAGGCTTTTATCATCATCATCATCTTTATCACCTTCATTCCCCCTCCCCCCCCCCCAAAAAAAAACAATTTATAAACGAAAACGGATGAAAATGAAAGGCCCAATTCAATGCAATGAATGCAAACTTGGAAGGAGTATTAGATGGAGTTGTGTGTGATGAGCTTGATTTTCGCAGCTATAAAATGTCAGTTTTTTTTTTTTGGGGGGGGGGGAATAGTAGATTGAGGATCAAAAGAGTCGGCTATTGTGGACCTCAAAATTTGACCACTGTTTGTAAAATAACCGAATCAATTTTTCTGGCAAACAAGAGAATCAATTTGATTACTCCTAAATCTTGAGAGTATACTGATCTACGAGATCAATTTATATATATTTATTTTTTTTTTTTGGTGAAAATATTTATCTTGTTTTTAGTAACCCTAAACTACTGAAAGATATCCCGATAATGAAGGTAATCAGTAATCAATAACACTAATCAAAGTGAAACATATTATTCCTTTGTTGACTGGGGGGGGGGGGGGAATTGCCCTTAGAAACATACATACCCATCTCACATATGCAAGTGAAAAATCTGACTTAGAATTTTTTTTTTTTTTTTTTTTTTACCTCCCGTCACTTTCATTCCCCTCCCCTCCTCTTATACCAAACAAGCCCTTAAACATTATCTAGCTTTGATTGCTTTGGTCCTTCTGCTTATCCACATGGTACGTGCATTTCCTCCATCCTGAACAAGCATTGGATATCTTGACTTCAGTGAGTAGTTGAGTCATCAATATACTTTACTAATGAACATGCTTTTATGTATAAACTTGTTCTCAAATATGATTTGTTGCTTCAATATAATGATCAAGCAGTGCAATAAACGGAAACAAGATATCTTGCACACTCAGCTCTTCAAATTGTACGAATTTGTGCGGGGTCGTCGACAGAATTACAATGATGCAAATAATTCAATCTCTTCTACCGCCAACTTTGCCCAATTGTCGACAGAATTATGATGAAGCAAATAATACACATGGTGTTTTTTTTTTTTTTTTTTTTTTTTTTTTTTTTTTTTTTTATATATAAAAAGAAATCATGTGAGACCTCGTACAAAAAGTATGAGAAGTTTAACTATGTTAACCGAAGTGTCATTGTTACCTCATTTTAAGAAGTTTATACTCATAATTGCACCCAAGTAAATGTGCTCATTTGAAAAAAAAATATATATATATATATATCGATATTTTTGCAACTTAATTAATTAACCCATTTTCTAATGTTCTCAGAACGGGTTTTCAAGAATTCTGAAAAAGATGCCAATGATGTAACTAAGTGGTACAAAATCTCCATATCTCTTATGTAAATAGAAGGTAATCCCTCCCTATAATCACTACAAAAAAAAAAAAAAAAAAAACTGTTTTTTGCGGCGGAAAAATTCCCTCGCAAAAAGACATTTTCCGTAGCAAACCGCTTTGCGGCGGAATTTGCGACGGAAAAAGTTCCGTCGCAAAAAAGGCCATCGCAAACCAATTTTCCATCGCAAAAATACCTTTTTCCCTCACAAATTCCGGGATTTGCGAGGGAAAATCATTTCCCTCGCAAAATATTAGATTTTGTGAGGGAAGAGTTGTTCCCTCACAAATTTCTAGGATTTGCGAGGGAAACTTTTCCCTCGCAAAATCTGGAATTTGCGAGGGAAAAGTTTTTCGCAAATTTCAATTTATTTTTTTAAAAAATATAAAAAATCAGAAAAAATAAAATAATTAAAAAAAATTAAAAATTAGATAATAAAAAGACTTGTATATCCAAGCCAAAGTAGATCCCTCCACATACTAGATATATATACAGAGAAGTTGTGCTTCACACGTATGCATTCAAAAAGGAAAAAATTAATTCATGGTTCCAATTCTAATATCGTATAGCCAGTTGACCATATTGGGGAAAGGCTATTAACTCAAGTGTACAGCAATAAACAAGTAATCATTACGTCACAGTCTTGCAAGTCTACAAGCGGTTTAGATAGCGATCGTTACACGTTTACAAGAAGTTGAGAAAGAACATCCTTTTGAAGGGGACGGACGGGGGGCTAGGGGTGGCCTCCGCCCCCTAAAAAAAAAGAAAGGAAAAAAACACACACACACACATTTGGACCGGGGAGAAAGAACGATGAAATAAAGACCAGGTTTGTAACTCCATCTTGTTGGCCCACAAGGTATATCATAAAATATATATATATATATATATATATATGCCGCCCTGAGGTTTGCTTTTTTTTTTTTTTTTTTTCTAGGTCAAACCACATGTTTGCTTTCACCATTTCACGGACCGTGGCTTTCATTTATATTCATGGAAAAACTTTCTCGAAGGCTCTTTCAACATTTTTTCAATAACTTAAGTGCAAATTTTAAAAATCAATAAGGTATTCAAAATCACTTTTTTCACGGATTCAATTATAAATGAGTTTAACAATATGAAAATACGTAGAGTAAGAGTCAAGTGAAATAAACTTAATTTCTGTAATACATTTCTTTTAATTTTTTATATGTTAAGTCTTTATCGTATTTTAAGTATTTTTATTTATGATTTAGCATTTTTTATTTTCGCCCCCCGTAAATAAAATTCCTGGGTCCGTCCCTTCTTTTGAAGCCTTCGAATCATTTCTTGTTGCCTTAATCAAATTGTGCAATTCTTCATGGTTACTTGCACCTTGGTATTGTCCAAATAATCCCGGAAGACCAATAAAATAACAAAATGTAGACAACAACAAACATAAAATTAATAATGAGAAAAGAACTGGCTAGTTTAAAGAATCTCATCTGTATGCTAAAAGAACTGGCGAGTATGAGCACAGGCCATGACTCAGAAATGCATGAAGTTACAGCAATGGCCTGCAGAAGACATAATGAATTAGACAGAAACAATAAAGTACGGTTACCCCCCAATATGCCTAACTTTCCTTCTCTAAATGTCCACATTTTAGGTTCCTCAATTTTCCTTTTTAAAGTAAAAAGCTAAGCATTCTTCTAATTAATATAACGAAAACTAATGAAGGGTAATAAGATTCTTTGTTGAATGCAAGTACATCTTTTTGGAGTCTCATTCTTTTGCAATCAATTCACTTCTACGGATACCCAAAATATATCATTCTTGACAAAGCGAAGTAAAGCAGCCATAAGAAGATAGATACATAGGTCTGTTAGTTTTTCCTATAAGCGAAACTAACAGTTGAAAATTGATCTCAAACAAGCTAAAATAACTAGTACAATGGAGAGAATATGATAATGAACGGAATGACGAGTAAATGGTTTATTTTAACTAGAAAAGGAGATTAGATAAAAAAACCGGAACTGAAGGAGCAAAGTTACAATGAGTAGGTTTTTCTCATCTTCCCCATGTTCAAAAAGTAGAATATGTAAGGGAAAAGGTATAACTGATGAGTGAACACAAACATTTCTTATTGCCAAATTAACATGACAAAATTTTATTGGAACGAATGCTCCTTTTCATGAGGATCAAAGGCAGAAATCACCTTATATTCTTCCAAGGTCAAGTTCACAAGACAAATTCCCCACCATGGTTCAATTGCAAAGTCTACGGGTTCTAGAGGTAAGGAATCTGTTGCAATTGACTTGTTCGATTTCCACATGATTTTCTGAATATTCCAAAAGAGAACATGTTGAGTGAAAAACCATGATAATAAATTTCACAGTTAGAAAAAGCTCATATCCAATTAACTAAGTTTGAACATAATGGAATTACCATAACCCATTAAGGTTAATATGCAAGATCAAATCAAAACATATAAAATAACTGGAATATGATGATGCCCCATTTACTGTAGGTTTTTCTCATCTTCCTCATGTTCAAACCAGCAGGGATTCTTCTACCCATACCCACCCTCCTCAGGCACACAGTAAAGTTGAAGAGTAGAATGCATATAACATTCCAAGATAAGGATGAAAAAGGATTTAATTGAGGTACTGAAAATTAAAAAATGCCATGTATTTGTTTAAATGAAAAGGAAAAAAAAACATGGATGAATAATAGTTTGATAAAGTAGACATGATTTCCATGAATTAAAACATAGAATTTATAATTTTGGTAAGAACTCTTTTAAAAGCCAATGTATTGGTGTGAATACATAGACGAGATTGACTGACTGACTTCTTCTCATCCTCCAAGGACTCACGCCACAAACAAATAACAAAAGAAATTTTCTAGTCAAGGTTTTCACCTGGATGCAGAGCAAAGGAGTTTGAACTTATTTTATTGAATCTGCGCTGCTGGATTTGGAGTAGTATTCATCCACTGACCTGAAACCGAAAGAAACTGCAAAGCTACATAGATGATTCCAAGCATAAAATTTACAATTATGATGCAAAAAGTAAGTTCAATATAACAAATGAGTCCGCATACAATCAAATCTTCACATTCTCTTTGGACTCCTCTTTTATCATTTGTCAAAAAGAAACACCAGGGCAATGTTGATACTAAAAAAGATGTTCGACAGACGAGAACAACAAATCTCTACCAATAGAGATTAGACAGACAAGTATGAAAAAGAAAAATACAAGAAATACCAGGAGATTAGACAGATCATAGATACTCAATAGTTTAACTTAATATTGAAAAGAATTAAGCAAGGAACCCTAGAATAACCTGGACAGCGATTCAGCGAACAACAGACAGAGACAGAGGCTAAGACTCTGAGACTCTCGACTCTCGAGTATGCGACAGACGACGGTGAGGTGAGGACGAATCGCGGCCTGAGACGTGCGACCGTGTGAGTATGTGACTGCGAAGACGGTGAGGCTGAGACTCTTGAGTATCCGATGGACGATGGTGAGGAGTGAGGATGAATCGCGGCCTGAGACGTGCAAGTATGCAACTGAGAAGACGGTGAGGCCGATCGAAGAGATGAAGATGCGATTGTGAATGTAGATCTAGGGCTACTGAGTTGGGCTTTTTTCTCTATTTGTCACTTTTTAAATAATTAATTATCATTTTGCCACTTGTCTTCAAAATATTTCCCAATGTGCCACTATTTAGTCGACTAAACCAAAATTTAGTCGACTAAAACGCGGGCGCTGATTTTTTTGCCCTTCGCGATTTAGTCGACTAAACCAAGTGACTTAGTCGACTAAATAGCGACGAGGAGTTTTTTTAAAACCCCAATTGCGGCATTTGGAACCTTAATCCACCACAAAACCTCCCCAAACCTCTCCCCCTCGTTTTTTTCACCAAATCCTTATCGACTCAGGTTCGTGGGTAGCGAAGGAAACTTCATGAGTTTTATATTTAAAATCAAAGTTCACCCAAGATCAGTGAGGATCGAGGACATGACTAAGAATCCTAACAGAAAAGTCCCCAATATAAAATCTTAATAAAAAAATTAATTTTATGATTTCTTAAACCCGATTATGAAGAAATATTTTTCAAAATTTATAATTTATATTGATTACATTCAAAATATCAAATTGATTAGTTAAGATACTGATTTAAAATATATATGAAAATCCCTAATGATATCCTCATTTTCAAACTCATCAACAACTTCTTCTTGAGGTACTCAACCTACCTCTGGCAAGCATTCATACGTTACTCATAATATATCAAAATATAGGAAAACGATATCCTATATGAGATTATAGAGGATAAAAAAGTTACTATATCAAAATATAGGAAAATAATATCCTCATTACCCTATTTTATATCATCATCTCATCTCCATCCTTAGATAATGAAATGTATATTTTAGATTTAATATTTTATAAAATTATTATTATAATATTTTATAATTTATAATTTCTTTATTTATTACAGATTGCAATTATGAAGGGTATAGATCAAATTTTAAGAGTTTAAATTTACTTATTTATGTTTATAGAAATAATTTTATAAAAGATTGAATCTGAATAATATATTGTTTTAATCTAACGGTCTATATGAGATTATGAGAATAAAATGAAAAAAAGAAGACAAAAAAATAACCCCAAAATATAAGGTAGACAAATAATTAAAAATAAAAATGAGTTTTACAAGGTTCCAAAGTTCAATGAGGATTGTGGACATAACTAAAAATCGTAATGAGAAAAATCCTCAATATAAAAACTTAATAAAAAAATTAATTTTATGGTTGTTTTATAGCTCCACGCGCCAATAGGATCTGAACGCATAACAAAAGATTTGATTATCTAACGGGTCCCACAATATTATCGAGCGTGCGCATGAACATGATAAAGAGTTTCACGTTTAACCCTATAATTTATACTAAAATATTAATAATATTAATAAATAAATAATCGGATGAAGAAAAGGTAAAAGCCCCGCATAAACGAACGAACAACGACGGAAATTCAAAATGGAGATGAGAACATATCGAAATCGACGCAAATGATGCTAGAATGAAGTTTCCTTCGCTACCTACGAACGGATTCGAAGGATTTAGTGAAAAAAATAGAGGGGGGAGAGGTTTGGGGAGGTTTTGTGGTGGATTAGGGTTCCAAATGCCGCGATTGGGGTTTTAAAAAAACTCCCTGTCGCTATTTAGTCGACTAAGCCACTTGGTTTAGTCGACTAAATCGCGGGGCGATCAAAAAAATCGCGCCCCTAAATCTTGGTTTAGTCGACTAAATAGTGGCACATTGGGAAATATTTTGAAAACAGTGGCAAAATGGTAATTAATTATTTAAAAAGTGACAAATAGGGAAAAAAGCCTACTGCGAGTCGAGTGTGCAAGGAAAAAAGCGAGGCGGAAATCAAATGAGAGACTTGGATTTTTTTTCTCTTTAATTGTGTTGGCTTACTTTGCGAGGACGCAAAAGGGATAGCAATTTGTGAGGGAAAATGGGTTTCCTCGCAAAATTAAGGCATTTTGTGAGGGAAAATATGTTCCCTCGCAAAATGACTTAAGTTTGCGAGAGAAAATAGGTTCCCTCGCAAAATTACTAGAATTTGCGAGGAAAAATGTTCCCTCGCAAATTCCACCGCAAATTTCATATTTTCTAGTAGTGAATATCAAAGCCGTCGTGGGTGCCTGTCCCTTTAATTTGAAAAAAAAAAAAAGAGTTATGAAAAGGAGCAAGTTTATCATTCAAAAAAGAAGCCTATCCATGCAACTTGCAAGTATAATATATTTTCCCCCTCTTTCTTTGATTTCTATTCAACGTAATTTTCTTCCAATCACATGCAAGTATAATAATGTTTGGTTGCATGTTTCATGTAAGAAAGCCTCTTCCTATATTGCATTCGCACTTCGCCACTTTTTTAAAACGGAATAAATTTTTATTATTGCTCATACTATGTAAAATTATCTATACCATATCAATAAATTCAGAACCTTTTGATTTTTAAGTTAAATAAAGTCGCACATCTATGAAGGTTAAGTGAAATTTTCTCAGAAAAGAAATAAAAAAAATGATTGAATTTTAATTGGATGCTGAAAAATTCAAAGTCCTAAATTAAAGTAACCCCACCGGCGGCCAACACATGCTCTTATTAATTTTTATGGGATGATGAAAAATCAAAGTCCTAAAGTTGAGAAGCTTAGTAAAAAAGGAGGTGAAGAATGAAGATTTGTTGGTGAAAAGTTCAACCAAAAGCATATATTATTATATGAATAGTTTTAAATTTATCCAGCATCATACTTTTAAGGAAAAATTGCTAATAAATCCCTATTTTATTTTATTTTATTTTTTGCTTGGAAGGACTTGAGTTTATTTTAAGGACCTATATCCTTTAGAGTATATATGAATGAGAATGAAAGAACTAAAACGCACATACCCACCTACCAAACCACTTAGATACTCTTGCACTCTCTTCCCTTGCATCACCGCTCACTCTTTATGTTCCACAAGTCTTGGGCCACCGGTTGCCATTCACCCTCCTCTCTCACATCAATGTTTCTTAAAACATTTTCTTCACTTCTTTGATATAATCACATTAACCCCTGTTCGACAAACTAATTTGTAAATATGGATATCTCTGGGTTTAATTTCTAGAGGTATGCATGTGAGTGGCTGGAAGTTTTAAGGAAGAGGAAACTTAGAAGGTTTATTTACACAATAAGGGAGGATGGTTTGCACATGAGAGAAGATAATTTTCACTAACATAATTTGCACATTTTGGCTTAATTTTAGAACGCATAGGAAGACATTTGTACACAAGGAAGATGGATTGCATACAATGGAAGTTAAATTGTATATAGGAAAGATGAATTGCACGTTAGAAGATATATTGCACTTAAGAAAATTGTATGCACACAAGGGAAGGTCGTTTGCACAAAGCATAATTTGCACATTATGACTTAATTTCGGGACACAATGGAAAATATGTGCACACAAGGAAGATTGTATATAATGGAAGTTAAGTCGCACATAGAGAAGATAAATTGCATGTAGGAAAGATATATTGCACATAGGAAAGATTATTTGCATACAAGAGAAAATCATTTTCACTAAGCATATTTTGCACATTTTGACTTAATTTTGGGACACAAGGGAAGAAATTTGCAAATGGAAAGATGAATTGCATATAACGGAAGTTAAGTTACACATAAAGAAAATGTATCACATAAGAAAAGATATATTGCACATAGCGGAGATGAATTACATATGGGGAATATCGTTTGCATATATAATAGTTTGTATATTCTAGCTTAATTTTGTACCACAAGGGAATACATTTGCACATAGGGAAGATATATTGCATCCAGGAAAGATGAATTGCATGAAGAAAAAATTTTATTGAAAGAGCAATTTAATCATTTAATCCTTTTATCTATTCCTCAAGATTTTTAAAAAAACCTAAGGTACCGTGGGGAAATACATTTTAATCAATTTCCCCTGATTTAAAAGCACTAAAAATGGTTAAGTTGTACCTTTTCATGGTGGCATTATTTTTGTTTCATTTGTGGGTTACAAGACCTGTAGTATAATTATTTGCTCATCGGCTTTTTGAGTTAACAAATACGCTCAAGAATGTATTTATACCCATGAAAGATAACAAGCGGTTGCTGCATAATTTTCTTGCTGGCTTGGCCATTTCCTTTTCTCTGTATTTCCTCTAACTTGTTCTTCTTCAGATCCCTCATTGAATGGTAAGCTTCTATTCGTAGCATTTGTGGCATATGGAGAATCTTGACACACACTGGTTCCTTCTAATATGCTTTGCTGATAAAGGGGTGAATCCTGTTTGAGAATTTGGAAAACCAGTTAAGGAACTTTTAGAGAAGTATTTTTATGGGAAAACAGTTGACAAACCCTATAAAGAACCACGCTTAAGTTTTTTTTTTCTTTGGTTTTTAAATTTTCAAAACTTGATTTAAACTTGTGTTGGAGAACTGTTCCCAGAAACAGAAAAACATTATGGAACAGGTTAAATCTTATAGTAATATTTTGAAATTGGCAGGCTTCAACTTTAGAGAACTGCATAGACACAGTGTTGCCTTCAGAATGATGTGCTCTAAAAGAAGTAGTTGGATTAAAAATAGGGATAGATATTGAAATGTGGAATCTCTCAGTTTTGGCATGGAAGTATCTTCCTCTCAAACTGCATCCGATGTATCAACTTTGGTGTTTATTTGCAGTGGAACCCAGAAAAGTCTGAAGCAATTCTTATATTAGATTCATTTTGTTGTTGATGCATAAAGAGAGAAGCTAACCTTGCGTGAAAGTTTCCGCTACTTTGAATTTTTCTCCCCATGTTTCTTTTGTCTTGTGACATCTATATTTTTGAAGGATAAGGAAAATTGTGTATTCATTTTGACAATGTCAGGGGAAACATCAAGTTGTATGCCCTTGTTATTATAAACTTTAAAATTTAATTGGTATTATTTCAATTAACTCGTGTGTTTTTCCCAACCATGATAGTTTTTTAATTTAAATTATCAAAATCTTTGTGAATGATTAGGAATAAGAAACAACTAACCAAATATGAGATAATTTAGCCTTAATTTTTTTTTTTTTTTTTTTTTTTTTTTGGAGGCTGGGGGGGGGGATTTGTTCCAAAAATGTAAGAAGGGAGCAATTTTTCTTTCACCATTATTCTAGTTAATTTTGATCATTAGTTATCCAAATATCTTGGTGACAATCTACATGTTATCCATTATTTGTGTTAAGGTGCAAATTTACATTGGAAGTTTTTAAATTTAATTTTGAAAAAAAAGAATAAAGTAGATGACACACAAATTTTCAAGGCAAATTTGCATCTTAACAAAAATGGAAGGAATGACATAGGCAAAATTGCTCCATTTTTGACACTTTCGGGTAAAATTGCCTCACGAGAGAAAAAAAACTTTAAAAGCAAAATTGCCACATGTAACCGTATAATCTAATATATCTTTAATAGATAGACTATTATAAATTAAATCACATATTAAAATAAAGGGTTAAATATCATTTTCGCCATGAAAGTTTAACCTAAGGACCTTTGGTCACCCGAAAATCTTTTTGCTCCCATTATTTCTCCGGAAGATTAAAAACATAGCAATCTTCCCCATCCGTTGATCTTAATCGTTGAATTATTGCTCTTTTTTGTAAACTTGCAAGGGCAAAATTGCTCCAAAAAAAAAAAAAAAACTTTTGATGCAAATTTGCTCATAGAAAAAACAGGGCATATTGGCTCTATTTTGTTTACGTCCAAGCAAAAACAAGACCAAAAAACTTTTGGGTGACCAATACTCTTTAGACTAAACTTCCATAATAAAAATAATATTTGATCCGGCATAGTGGCCCATCAAGGGCAGAACTGGACCCAAAGTCCAACAGCCTTCACATTTTCATTAATTAACCAAATATCAAAATTATTTTTTCGATTAAAAAACATCAAATTATTTTCATTTCCATTGCACACCCAAGCGTGTATGTGTTGTTGTAGGCATTTTTCTTTCTTTTATTATAGTAGTTATAATAATAATCAGTAAAAAATTCATTTTTAACTTTAAGAATTCAAAATTTTAATTTAATTTTATATAAATATATAAATAATATTTTTTGGTTTAATCTATCTTAACTTATCAATGTCGATATTAAAATTTAATTAATGAAACTTATAAGAAAAAGTAAGTGCAAGGATCATTATCCCTGCAGCTCATTTCGGGATCAGTACAATAATCTAGCTGGTATAAATTCTAGTTTATTTTGTATTATTTCAATTAAAATATTAATACTGTTCATTATAATTTTTTAAATTAAAATATAAGAATAATAAAATTTGAACTATCAAAGTGATATATAAATATAATGGAAATGAGAAGTGCAGGGAATCCAATGACATTACCAGTAAACCAGACTTTCCCCCAACTCGCTCTTTAGCATTTCCCCAAGCACTTTTCTTTCCTTTAGTCAGACCCGTCGACTTCAACCTCTCCTCTCTGTTTCTATCCGATAGCGATGAATCTGAACCCCAACTCATCTCGGTATCCTCGTCTTCGTTTTCAATCTTTTGTCACGTGCTTGCCTTGTCTATTTAGCGCCACCTCACTTCCTGTCAAATTCAATTAATGGCGCTTGCAATTTCATTAACAGAAGGACTACCATTGATAACTGCTCGATAAAAAGAAAAAGAAATATCTATAGGGACCTGATTCAAAATGGGGTGAAACTATAAGGACTTACATATTAATTTTTCCTAATTTCTATCTCCATCCCGAGCAATGTTAATGGAAGATCACTGTTGTATTTCTCTTGACCCTAAATCCAGAATTCGAGATTGGCCGGTGTTTAGTGGATTTCCTGCTCTCTACAGTTTACACCTCAGATTTCATAAGAATTGAGATTTAATCTTTCTGTATTAGTTGGTCCTGTTCTCTGTGAGGCTGCCATGTTGTTCTGTGTTCCCATTTTGCACAGTTAGATTACATTTGTGTTTTGAAATCTGAGTTACCGTGATTATAGTTAGATTATAAATATAATATAAGAAGCAGTCACTTCATAATGCAACTTTTCTTCTAAGAAAAACATGATCTATCCTTTGGTGTTTCATCGAATTATGAATTATAAACATATTGTTAGCTTTGCTTACCCTCCTGTTAATGCCACCCTCTTGTTCAACAACTATTATTGTAACTTAGGTGATGATGTTTTTTTCCATTGTTCTCTTCTCTCAAGTGTCAATACTCTGTTTTAGAACATTGGCTTTAATGAAAAAAGAAGTAACAACATATTCGCAGGTTGTACGGTTTTTGTTTTGCTCATCTTTTTCTTTCTGTAGTAGCAAGATGCTACATTTTTGTCTTGGTACTGACAGGGACTAATAAACTTTTCTGAACTTACGGATATTCTTGATTGTACTTTTCTGGATGTCTCTGTTCTTTTGGGCTTCTGCGTTGGATGGGAGGAATAGACCAAACAAGGGTCCCAGATATAAAAAGATGAAGTAGTGAGCATATTGACTCTATATAATAACAACACACGGGATGGATGGATAGATATATCAACAAAAGAAAGAATTCAAATGAGAGGACTGGATGTTGTCATGCTTTATAAACTTTCGAGATTCATATGGGCATATCCACTTTGCATAGTTAGTTAGATTATGTTTTTGTTTTGAAATTTGAGTCATTGTGATTATAGTTAGATTATAATAATTAAAGAAAAACTGTATATGTTTCCATTTGTCAATAGATAAGTAACATCACATCCTTGACTTACTGTTCTATCCCCCCCCCCCCCCAAAAAAAAAAAAACCTATACTTATATTTGTTACTTTACTATTTGTTTGAATTCCAAGGAGCAGTTGATGGAAATTATGCCATAGGGGCTAATCATTGTACTTTAAACATTATTGTTATTTAAAGTATTTCTCCAATTTGTTATTATATCATTTGCATGTTTATTATGATGATTGTATCCTTGGATGTATCATAAAGATTGTCCTAAATGTCCCTGGTCGGTCATCTATGCGGGAGCAAAGATGAAATAAGACCAGTATGACTTTGATAAGGTATGGATATACAAATCAAAGTCCTAGGCACTTGTAAGAGTACAAGGTGCTGGATCGACCCACTATGAGAAAACTGCATGGATTAAGTCATAAGCTTATCTCATGTATAACCACGTCACAATGCCCTTTGACCTAAGATCATCATGGATTTCTACATGAGAGTTGCTAATCTTTGACTTAGTCAAAAGTCACCTATGACCGGGTGATGATAAAGCTTCGATCGGGATTAGTGGTTTTCATACAAAGGAATGTGAATGGTCAATATGAGATTTGTCCCTCACATTTGTAGATAGATATTACTGGGGCCCTCGATGAGTAAGTCTGAGAAATGTATGGCTATACTACAATGGAAAGGAGTTTCCATTTCAATTGTTAGACTATTCAAGAATCGAGAAAGTAATAGTCAAGAATAGGAGGATGACACTATCTATGCTTCATCCTTGACCAAATTATCACGTGATAAAAGGGACGTGGCATGGTATCGTATCATCGATCCTCATCATATGAATTGGGTAGTCGTAACGTCTTGCTAGAGGTCGCTTGCGACTTGTGGGCTGGTACAGTTTTGGCCCGCTGCCAATTTCATGTGGGTTTATAGGGTCACACACAAGAATAGCCCAACACGAGCCATAGTGTCCAGATTCATTGAATCTAAGATATGTCTAAGATTTTATGTATATATGTATATATATATATATGTTTGAAAATAATAATAATGTTATTTATATAGATAATAATATTATTATGTAGTATTTGTTTGGTATTTAATTTATTTTGTTGAATTAAATAACTAAAACTAATTGAGATATCGTATCTCGATTTAATTTTCGAAAGAGAGATATCATATCTTAGATTATTTAATTTGAACTGAGATATCATATCTCGGATTTAATTAAATAGATAGATATCATATTTGATTTAGTTTATGAAGATAAATTAAATCGGTAGCTTTTAATTCGGATTAAATAAATAGATTTGATTAGATAATATTATTTTAATCAAATTCAAATTTCAAAATTAATCAAAATTGATTTTGAATATTTAATGCGGCCCATTAGCGTTTTGAAAACCCTATATAATAGTGGGTAAGACCTATTATAAAGGTTGAGCAAAAGAGAAAACCATAGAGAATATAGATAGAAAACGTTGGAGGCGCTAGCACGCTGCCTGTGTTGGAGTAAGGTACCATTCTAACTACTGTAATTTAAACAACATTGATAGATCCTCCATTGAGATTTGAAATTTATTTTGATAAATTTCTTCCGCTGCTTGTTCAAATGCCAACAACAGTTCCTTTTACGGGTACCACTCGATTTGCCTTTTCATTTTTTGCTTTATAGATGAACAACCATAGTAATGAAGATACATATCGTTTTGAGTCTGGAGTCAGAGAGTTTATAAGAGAGACAAATGAAGAACTAACTATTTGGAAAGGCTGAAGCACATGTGTATCTTACATGTGTATTGTACAACTTCTATGTTTTATGGTAGTGAGAAAGCAGATAGGTGGGAAAGGTGAAGGGAGGTGATTACTTAGGGCCCATTTGGATCATTGCAATTTAGAGGAGGGAAATGGAAAATGCCCATTTTCCGTCTAGTGGCGCTATTTGATTCACATTTTCTCAAAAAAAAAATGTTTTCTAGCGGTGGGCCATTTTCCCTTATATGGGAAAATCGGTTCCCACCTATTTTGGTGGGAACTCACATTCCGGCGGATTAAGAAAATGGAAGAAGACCTACTTACCCCTCTTTAGCGCCGGGGGAAGGGAAGACAACGAAAAATATTGTGGTGGTTGATAGAGGAGGAAGAAGATGCCGACGGTAGCCTCTTTGGCGCTGTCGCTGTAGATTCGCCAGTGACACAGGAGAAGGAAGAAGTTGACGGTGGTGATGCGGAGAGGGTGACGGAGGTGGAAGAAGAAGTTGATGGTGGCGACAATGTAGAGAGGGTGACAGAGGAGGAAGAAGAAGCCGATGGTGGCAGACTCATCAGTGATGGAGGAGGAGGAAGAAGCCGACGGTGGCAGACCCATCAGTGATGGAGGAGGAGGAAGAAGCCGACGGTGGCAGACCCATCAGTGAGGGAGGAGGAAGAAGAAGCTGACGGTGGCAGACCCATCAGTGACGGAGAAGGAGGAGGAAGTTGACGGTGGTGATGATGTGGAGAGGGCGACAGAGGTGTAAGAAGGCGACGGTGGTGACAATGCGAGGAAGTGCGGGTAGGTCGAACTTAATTGTTTTTTTTAAAAAAAAAATTGTAGAAACGGTTGAACTTGGTTTCTGAAACATTCAAAGTCAAAACTCCAAAAAAACTTGTAAAAGAATGCCATTTGGGAGAGAGGGTTTTAGAGAGAGAAACTCTCGATTTTTTTAGTGGTGCTACCTACAGCACTTTTCGGCATCGTCCTTTGACGCTTTCCGACACCGTGTCGGAGCTTAACTACCTAGTCCTCATCGTCTTTCTCTCAGAGGATGGAGGAAAAAGGTGAAGCTCCGCCTCTATCGGAGGAGAGCCTCCGCTCGACGAAGAAAGTACGAATTCGTGAGGATGGGGATGTGGAAGGTGGGAACGTTGATTTGGAGGGCTCGGATGTTGTTATGGCGGAAGAAGGGGCTACTGGGGCAATCTTGTGCCGAGCGAAACTCCTAAACTTGGACCAGACTGGCAAAGAGAATTGATCTCTGGATGAGGTGGAGGTAACGGAGAAGGACTACCTTATTAGTAAGGATGGTGACATGCCAGTGATTGAATTCTCGAAGGAGGTGAGGGAGGTGCTGGTGCGAGGAATGGAGAAAACTGATTGTCAAATTGTTGGGACGTTCAGTCACCTACAGAGACCTGTTAGCAAGAACCCATGCGCTCTGGCGTTTAAATGGCTCCTATCAATTAGTTGACATGGAGGGGGATTTCTACTTTGCCTCTTTCGATCTTGAGGAGGACTATATGAAAGTTCTCACTGCGGGCCCATGGATGATGTTCGGTGCTTATCTCACGGTGCAACCATGGTCTATTGACTTTGATCCAAGAACCACGAAGGTATCCAATGTGGTTGTGTGGGTTCGCATTCCGGGCCTTTCATTCAGGTACTACCACAAAAGTACCCTGTGTGCAATTGGAAAGTTATTAGGGGATGTTGTGAAACTGGACTACACGACGGAGACGCGAGGGAGGGGCCGGTATGCTCGCGTGGCGGTTCTAGTTGATCTACAGAATCCATTAATACCTTGGATCAAGGTAGATGGAAGAACTTATGGAATCGAATACAAATGTTTGCCGCTTATATGTTTTGAATGTGGGAAGTACGGACATACGAAGGAGAGGTGTGGTAGTGGGGGGCGCGCCAAGTGCCGGAGTTCTACCACAGACGTTAGTGACACCAGCACAAGCATCGAGCCCAGTTGCTGGAGATACGTCGGCATCGGGGTCTTCTCAGTTTGGTTCTTGGATGCAGGTTCGTTATCCTAAAAGAGGAAATAAACAATATTGGGGAAAGGAGGCGAAGAAACACGGATCGCACCGGTGGCGGAGCGGTTTTTGTATTTGTGGGTGCACAATTAGTGAGGTGATTTGGGGGTTCGGGCGTTGCCCCGAATTTTTTTTTTCAATGAAAGTTTTAAATGCATTAAAAATAAAACGAATATAAATAATAAAAGAAAAAGAAAACTTCAATTTAATATAGAAAAATAATAATCAAGAGTCAACTAAACTATTACAACAACGATTACAAAAGCACCGATTCTTCATTCCTTGAAAATATTGCATTATATCTTCATCATCAATCTTAATAAGTTTGTCAAGAATTCTCTAAGATCATGTAAGGTAAGTTTGAAACGTGTACGATAGGAGAATTAAATTTTTTCTTAGAACTTGAATCAAGCAAAAGAAGAATGAAATATTTATTTTCTAAATCAAATACACGTGAGAGCTTCTAAAGAATATGGAACGGATCACTACAACAAAGGCGATACCCCTATGAGCTCAACGACTTTTATAATATCCTAATTTTTATTTTTAGGATTTATTTATAATTAAGGATGAAATTATATATGATTGTCTCATATGATTAATCGTTCTTTCTTTTAATGTTATTTTGGAATCACATATAAAACTATTGCTGCTACATATATTTTTCATATTGATATTCTATTTTTTAATAAAAGAATGAAAATTAATTAAGGACTTAGAGGAAGATGAATATTGTTAATTGTTATTTTCATTTTTTTATTTTATTACGCCAATCAATTAGTGGTTAATTTATCAAATTAATTGGATTCAATAAAAAGTAAGTTTTTTTTTTGTTTTGTTTGGGGGAGGGGGTATAAAGTGGAGAGCAAAGACGTGCTGAAATGAGGAAAAGCCTGGGGAAAGGAAAAAGAAATGAGAAGGGCCCAAACGTATTCGAACCAATGACCTCTTGAACTATAATCAATTGCTCTACCACTGAGCTAGGGACTCATTGATGCTAATAAGTTCCAGCTAAATAATATATATATTCTCAAATTTTATGGGTGCACTTGCACCCACATGCCCAAGTGTGGCTCCGCCAATGGATCGCGCTATAATGTTTTGTTTGAATGTGATGATTTGTATGCAGAACCGGAAATCACGCAACTGCCTAAAGAGAATTATGGAAAAGTTAACACTAATGAAGGGGCAAGTGGAGTGTTTGGTAATGTGGCGGACCAGGTGGTGGACCCGAAGAAAAAGCAAAAGTGGGTAGTTAGTAACAAGGCATTGAGTGGTAAGGCAAATGGGGCCCATGAACTTCAACCATTAAGTGTAAAGAAAATTGAAGTCATTCGTAATTCCAAAGGTAAGACAAGCCCAAATGGGGAGATACCAGCCTCAAGTACTCCAGAAGGTGATCATCCCATGGATTTGCTCGCTAAGAGCTCGGCCCTTATACCCACTGTGGTACCATCGACTTTGGATAGCTCTAAGCATACCGTGGTTAAGTTACAGCGGCCGGATTCCTTGATGGACGTGGGTGGACCTAGCAAGCAGAATAGTCCCAAGCGAGTACTATCTGTACCGGTGGGGGATGACGGTCGACGGAAGGGCAAGGAGAATCAAGCACCTCATCGGGTGGCATCGCAAAAACCTCCACATGGCATCAGACTCCAAAATTCTACTAGTAAGAGTATGAAAGTCCGTAGGAAACCCTTAGGTATGCATATATCTAAGGATGCAATAGTGGTGCTCAAGGAAGAACTCGGGGCATCCAGAAAGTCGGAGGAGGATCCAGTTTGTAATCCATGAATCACCGGATGGGATCTATGAATCTTTTACAGGAATCACCAGATGGAATCTATGAATCTCTTCCTGAGGATGCTGAAGGTGTCGCACGAGCTCGTCTCGTTTGTAATTTTCACTAATCCTACTTGATCAGTCCTTTATTAACAAAAAAAAAAGAAGTCAAAACTCCAAAAGTAGCCCACCGGCCAGCTCATGCTCTATTTCAAAATCTATAGGATTGAGAAGTATTAGAGTAAATACCCTATTTGGTCCTTAAAAAAAATCACGGACCCCTTTTTCGTCCCTCAGTAAAAATAACTCTTCCCGTAATCCCTGTAAAATCCTAAATCCTAAACCCTGTAAAATCCAAAAACCGTCCATGTTAGTCCTTCCAGGGTTGAAGAGAACACATGCGTGAAGTGTCTCAAATGTGGTTAGGGATTAAGGAGGGGAGTTATTTTTATTGAGGGACCAAAAAGGGGTCCGTGATTTTTTTCAGGGACCAAATAGGGTATTTATTCTTTTTTTCTTTTTTTTCTTTTTTTTTTGGGTACAAATGAGGGCCAAGTCAGTAAATCAAAAGTCTATAGGATCGAGAAGTTTAGTAAACAAGGAAGGTGAAAATGAAGATTTTTTGCTGAAAATTTCAACCCAAAACATAGTTTATGTTATATGAATAGTATATGCGCGTGGGAGGGTTTATTGGCAGTCCCTTTACATTTTTATGAGAGAAAATTCCTTTAAAATAATTAGCTCGTACAACATAACATTACCTAAAATAAGATTAATCCTAACACACATGATAATTAATGTGAAAGGCCGAATATAGTTGTGCCTTAATTCCTTCTTATTCTAATTTATAAACTACATAAAAGCAAACAGAAAATTTGACGGAGGGTTGTTTGGACAGTATATTATAACTTAAAGCTACTTTCAAAAATTTTAAAATATGGAAAAAAACCAAAACCCAGAAGTTTTAAGAAAATTGTGTGTGTAGGTCATGGCGATTAATATTTTGATTTATTTATTTTTCAGTATCTGAAGGAGCAACCGAAACAGTTCCTAATGGAGGTAATGGTAATTTGTGTAACCCATCAAGCACTTTAATCAAAATGAAAAATATATCAGCATTTGTTAAGAACATAGTAATCACCAAAAAAATAAATAAAGAATTTACTACGTGGTGTATATTTACTATAAAACTGTTAACTTTCTTTTAGAGAATTAAGCGACCTAAATAAATTAATTTAAAGTATTTATATTTATATTTTTATATCAAATTAATTTATCTGATTTATAAATTGATAACTAATCAAATGAAAGATAACATATGATTAATCAACTTATTTAGCTTCTTTAATCACTTCAAAAGAAGCCAAATGGATATTATGTCAAAGAGTTGAGATAGTAATATATTATATATAATATAGAACCACAATCTTCCCACAACAAGTGCACTATGTATATGTATGTATAATATATTAATACTCCTATGATAATTAGGATATTTTAGAGAAAAACATGTTATAGTATATATTAATTATCTTGAATAACTTTTTAAATATAATTAAATGTGTTAAATAGGTGTTATACTCAAGATGAGACGCGTATGTCATATGTTGCCCAGTTCAAAACAACCTACAGCTAAGGCATGAGCAGCCGCCAGTTCAAACCTAATGTCTGGGAAATTAAATTAAAAATAATTACACCAAGTCATCTCTTGACTTTTTATTAATATTTTCCCACCCCGGGGCTTGACTTGTTCTTACTATTATCCCAGCCCCCCAACCAAAAAAAAAAAAAAAACTTTATCTTATATATTAGGACGTATTCCTCTCTCCTTCTATTACTGTCTACTTCTGTTCATCCACTCCTCTAACGCCGACGTGGTCCACTTCTTCCCTGCTCTGCATCTCGCACTTACAGTGTGGTCTCTCTCTCTGGTAAATTTCGCTGACATGATCCTCGTGTGTGTGTGTGTGTGTGTTTTTTTTTTTTTTTTTTTTCTTGTTCTTGTTTTGTTTCGGCGTATTTCTGATCAATTTTTTTGGTCGTTTTCTTTTATATGCAGACAAGTAGTTGCGTTACTGGGGATTTCTGATGGTGATGGAGGAAGAGGCTAAGCTGGTCCCGAAGAACGGCTCTGACTGTGAGAGTAACAGAGCTTCTTCGGCTGCTGCTAATGGAAAATATGGTAACTAATAATGTTACTTGTTTTGCTTCATGCTTTGTTAATAATATATAATAGTTGACTTTATTGAGAGGATTAGTCAATCTTCTAACAGATCATATCCTCATTTTGCAGATCTGTGTGGGGGGACACCAACATCACAGTTGACGAGGGATGAAATTTCGCCAGCTTCTCTCATCAAGCATGATGATAGATCTGAATCGACTCTAATCGGTTCGAGAAATCGTTTCCTTCAGACACTTCTTGAAGCCTCAATCATTGTGTTACTTGGAGGAGTTCTTGTTTTGGAATTTTTATTTGGCACCTATCAGCGGTTTTTAGATAAGCTTTTCCAGCTTTTTGGGCTTGCTGCTTCCAAATTCTACAATAGGCTGGGGGCCGTAGATCGTATTGTACTTTGGCTGCTGCTGCCAGCTTTCTTTTGCTACTTCATGGTAAGAAAGGACCTCAACCGGGACGGTGAGGTGTGTTATATTTGTATTTAATTTCTGCCCTTTTGTTTCTTAGGATTAATTAATTTTGTGTATCTGAGGCCATTTGATCTTTCATAGAGGCCAGAAATAGAAGATATCCCCCCCTGGGAAAGAGGGGTTTGTATTGGGGCTGGCGGATATGGGATTGTTTATGTTGAGTGCAACAGGTATATACGATCGACTAAACTGATGTTTTGATCTTTTAGTCTTAATTTAATTTCTTGGTATGAAATATGTGTCTGCTGCTACCTAGCTAATAAAAAAATATGTTGTGTTCTTCATTTCTGATAGGATAACCGGGGAAAAACGTGCAGTTAAAGAACTTAAAAACATTGAAAAGCTAGAATCTTTTAGAAAGGTACGTCTTATGCATGTTACTACGATTCCTTTGTCGTACATGTACTAATCCTCTACAAGTGAAGATTCCCTGTCATTTAAGAATCTGAAAGTTTAAATCAAAAGTTTTAAATTTAAGTGTCTGTGAATAGAATAGGAGAAAGTAACAATAAATTCTGGAGCAGAGTTAAGGACGTATACAATGTAAATGCACTCTCCAGCTACTGTTCTTATGATTCCTTGAAAATCATTTTTCCGATTGATTAATAAACATTATAACTTCAGAGATTCCAAATTATGCAATGCATGTTTATAATGTCATTGCAATTCAAGAAATCCTTCACCTATTTAAAAAGATATGGAAAGAAAATGATGGGTCGATCATTGAAATAACAAATTGGAAATCAGATCCTGCAGTTCATTGTACGACACATAACTAAATTAGAGTACTTGCGTTTTCAGGAAATCGAAATTCTCCGCCAACTGGAACATCCAAACATTGTAAAGTATCATGTCACTGAAGACGAAGTAAGTGTTCTTTTGCTTTCTTTAATCTGAGGAGGATATCATACACACAACTAATCAATCACTTGGTTCATGCATAATTAGGATGGAAACAAAATTTCTCTATACATGGAATTCATCGAACCAGGCTCACTGAAGAAATATATATCGAAACGAGGAGGTGCTTTACATGAAAGTTTAATTCGAAAGTTCACAGCACAAATTCTTGCCGGGTTGGTTTACCTTAAGAGCAAAAGAGTAGTTCACAGGTATAATATTCCCATACTTATATGACGTTGTAACACACATCTTGTAGGGCAATTAACTTATAATCATGTTCCAAAATCACACTGAAAATAATGCAGTCAAAATGATAAGTATATTTTTTGCTGTGATTTACACCCAGTATTCTATCACATTCTCTCATTCTTTCTTTGTTTTTAATGTATGATTATATATAGGGACTTAAAGCCGGACAATATACTTGTTGATTCTCAAGACAATATAAAGCTAGTCGACTTTGGTTTGTCTAAGCATGTAAGTTCAAATGACAAAATCAAGTATGTGTCTCCCACAATATTGGCGGTTATCTGTGTAGTTATAAATTAAATACATTTGAAATTGATATGATAGTCCAAAAAGTTAGCAATAACTATAATTGATTTTTGTGTGTTGAATAGCTAGCAGAATCTATGGGCAATCACTCCATGTTGGGAACTCCATATTTTGCAGCCCCAGAGGTATATAATTTCATACTCTCCATTAATATTTATGCTTTACAAAAGATTTTCTCAATTAATAAACTTGTTTCTCATTCAGGTTCTTAGAAACGAAGAATATAAGAGCTCGAATGAAGCTTATGCTGCAGATATATGGAGTTTGGGTGGTGTGATCATTGAAATGTTTTCAGGGAAGCATCCTTGGCCTGATTGTGAACCGGTAAACACTTTTACACTTCAATATATATACACATATGTTTATAGAGTTAATTAATTAAGTAGTCCCTCTGCTTCAAAATATATATAAAAACCAAACTTGTGAAGGGTTGTATTTTTTATATAAGATACACTTTTTTGTCTCATTATTTAATACTTTTATTTCCCAAATTTACCCCATAATTAATTTTATATCCCTTGAATCATTTTTTTTCTTTTTCACTCATTCTCTCTCCCACTCACCCTCTCCATAAAAGAAGGATGTTTTAGGAAAGTAAGTTATATATTTTTATGTATTTATTATCTTTTACCAATTTTAACTAACTTTTTTAATTACATGATTTAGTTATTTGCTTCTTATATCTTGAACAGAAAATAATAGCATATAACACTAAAACAAATTCATTAACTAAGCAGCAGCAGGCCATGTATAATGTTTCTGTTAAAAATCAACCTCCGCCCATACCAGACGAGTTGTGCAAAGAGGGTAAAGATTTTCTCAAACAGTGCTTCAAAAGAACTCCAGCCGATCGCCCATCTCCTGTAGAATTACAAAACCATCCCTTTGTAAAACCACAAAACTTGTCTTGCTGATGGAAAAAGAGTCGAGGGCTAGCTGAGCTTGATGGTGGTGTTGAAATTATTAGGGTTTTAATTAGCATGATACAGCTAAGGCCTTAATCTTTATAGTTATACGGATAATCTCTTCATTTTATCTAGCATATAGGATCATGATCCACTTGTTCTGTTTTTTTTTTTTTTTGGGACAGTTCATTCACTTGTTCTTTGGCTCTTTAGCTTCAATACTTTTGTATGCCCGCCTCATCATTATTAATGAATATAATCTTTATAGTCCCAGGAATTTTGTATATGAACCTTTATGATCAACTTATTTAGTGTCAAATAACTTGCAACCTTTTAATTTGCAGATATAGAGTCACACAATGACACAAGTAATCAACAATATAACAAACAACGTTTCGGGAAAAAAACCGAATAACGAACAACGTTATCAGTCAAAGCTAATTAGTGAATTTGTTGTATCATTTTCTTCATTATAGTTGGTAGATCTAACTCATTCCGACTAGTTTTATTAACACACATATATGTTTTATTTCTTCAAATTTTGAATTAAATTGTAATGAGTCAAACCTATGAGGACCCCAAAAAACAAAAATCAAATTTCCCTGCTATTTTTGTGAAATTTTATATTTTTTCTGATTTATTTTTTCCCCTCTTACGATTTCGTCAAATCTGTGCATGCAGGGAGTAATTTTGTTGACCAGCAACTTTGTTATGTTGTACTTTGGACTTTTAACACTGGGCATATGTTTTGATTAAAAAAAAAAAAAAAAAAACTCTGGTCCTTTTTTTTTTTTTTTTTTTTTTTTTTTTTTATACGAACTCTGGTCCTATTTAAAAACTTATAAATATTGAAAAGTTTATATTTTATAACAAATTTTATATTGCATTCGATTATTCGAATAAAAAAGATATTTATATAAAATAAAAATATATAAACTTTTAAATAATTTATTATTGTACTTTTAATAAACTAATAAAATATATTTTTTATTTTTTATTTAAAAAGATCCCTCAAATATATATACATATATAGTTTTTTTTTTTATAATGTGTATTTCAATACATATATATAGATACACATGCTTTCATTTGTATATAAAATTCCTTCTACGGCTTAATACTAGACATATTTTAATAAAGAAATATTTTAAATCTTATATTTAGGGTTAAATACCATTTTATTTATGGAAGTTCAGCCTAAGGAACACTAGTTACTCGGAAGTTTTTGGGTCTCATTTTTGCCCATCTATTATTTTGACTGTTGAATGTTGTTCTTCTTTATAAACTTTAGGGGCAAATTGCGACTAAAAAAAATGTAATATCCTAAAATTCTTATTTATCATAAATACTATATTTCGGTAAATAACACATGATAATTAAAGGAGAGTATATATGTTGTCTCTAAATTTTGGAAGATTATTAGTTAGATTTTTGGCAATTTTCCCTTGAAATTAAATCAATCAAGGGTCAATTTTAATATTTCATATTTAAGGATCATAAAATACCCTAAGATTATCACAATTAAGCATAGTCTTAATTTATTCATAGGAGATAATTTAATGACACAAAAATACTTGTACCAATTAGAGAGAAAATTTGCCAACAATTAATGGACAATGAATTTGCAATAATTAAAGTAATTGTATTAGATGTTCATAATTAATTAAATCAACTAATTAAGAATATTAATTGAGATTAATTATGGAGGGCTAGGACTGAACCTCATAATGCTAAATCCTAAGGCCTTAATTCAATTTCAAAAAGTGAAATCCTTGTGAAGTAAAATCCACCAATGAGAAAAGAGTTGTGTATGTGTGTGTGTGCAAATGTTGTGAGGGTTGTGAGTCTAGTGTGTGAGAGAGAGAGAAAAATTAAAGCAAATTTGATAAAGTTTGAAATCTTAGAGTAAATTGGATAATGATTTGAAATCCGGTAAATATCTCGATGTACACGGTAAAAAACTCAAAACAACAAATAAAGTGAGAATTTATACAAATTTAAATAGTTGTGAAGAAGTAGGAACTGGAGAAAATATAAGGACTTATCTTGAACCCACATAATTTAACCTCGAAAGTAAGCCTAGTAAAAGCTATTTTTGCAAACGTTGAAGAATAAGCTTAGTACAACCAGGGGAATCTAATTAGACCATAAATCTGGATATCCGACTACTAATCAAAAAGTATACTCAGAATTTAAAAGTATTAGTGATTGATCAGGCAACCAAAAATGAATTTCGTTAAGGTAAAACCGAAGACTCGGTTGGAAGAAACTTACACAAGAAGCGCACTTTAGTTCTTGAAGAAGTAAGAGAAAAGATGATGGAAGAGAGAGAAAGGGGAGAGAGGAGTGTGAAATCAGTTTTGAGTAGTTGTAAGGGTGAGATTTAAATTTCTCAACTAAGTTTAATCCAAGGGTTAAAAATGAAAGAAAGATGTTAGATAGTTAACCCTCAAAATGGCTATAAATAGGGAGGCAATGTCTTCATATTTTCTCACCAATTCACAAGCATAAAAGCTGAAACATAGAAGGAGAGTGAGAGTAAGGAGCACCTTGAAAGAGTAGCAAGGTTCTTGGTAAGTTCTCTAGCTCTAGCTTTAAGTTCTTTAAGTTCTAGTTCTTAAATTCTTAGATAGAAGTAGCTTAGATCTTAAATATGCTAGAATAATTTTATTTACATGTTTTTATGGTCAAAATTGGCTTTATTTCGAAAAAATGATGAGGGAGGTTATATAGCAAAATTTCTGGAAGAGAATCATCAAAGTAACGAAGTTCTGGCGAAATTTCATCGGTTTCGGAATTTCTGAAGTCGATGTAATGAAAACGTCAGAATTTCATATTGAAACTATAGTCAAAAAATTTTGGCAAAATTCATGGTTAAATTAGACATATAGGGATCTTTAAATATGCCAAGAACATGTTAAAATGAGCTCTGTACAATGATATAACAATTCTCAAAAATAGGCTACGAATTTCTGGAAAAATTCTGGGTAGAGGCTCAAAAATTTAAAACTGGGAGTGATTCGTGTAATGTGAGAAAGAGTGATTATTTTTAATTGAAAATAGACATCCTAAGGATTCCAATGAATTTTACGGATCCTCATTTCGATTTTTCTAGAATTAATTATGATTTTTCAAAGTTAGACAAAAATGTGTTCAGGATTCTGGACCAGCGTTTTTGAGGAATTAAAGGTGATAGGTTGAGAGATAATCCTACCAAGGGTAAAAAGGTCATTAGTGACTGGGATATCTTCCAGAATATTGTTTGTGAATTAATAAATGCGATATTACCGTTATAGGATAAACGCGATCACAGTCCGAACGTCAACGTACTGATATCACCGACGAAGGTACGAACGCGTACTGTAACACTAACTCTGATGTTTATTGTATACCTATATATGATAGATGTTGTTCATAAACTGAGACTCTGTTTTAAAAGTTATACATATACAGTTGTACACGGGTTATGGTCATGATAATGCCGTTGAGTTTTCCTAGCCCTGAGGACACGGATGTACACCGTGGCACTGGTGAATAGTGCAAACCATAATGACGTTCATATGCAGTGGCTGTGTTCTGTTATTATTTTTTCATATGTGAATATTGCTGTGATATCATGAATAACTGTCATACATACTTGTACATGAACATGAGGTTAACCGTTATCTGAGGTTCAATGGGTATTGAACCTCAGATCTTACCATAGCTTCAGGATCCGGAGTGAACAGGATCGAACACAGGGGTAAGCAGTAGATATAGGAACCGGCTGGAGGAAGCCCTTTTTGTTTTGTACTTAACAATGACATTTTGTAATGTTTATAAACGCTGTTAAAGCTAACACATACATTACAGTGGATGTTATCAGTTACTTTTTAAATACTATTTACTTCCGATGCTCTACTCTGATCAAGTTATCGTGAAAGCGCTTTCAAAAATTGGGATGTTACAAAAAAATTTCTAGGGCAAATACGCTCCTAAAAAACACTTCTGTGACATATTTGCTCTATTTTGTTAGCGTTTGGGTAAAAATGAAACAAAAAAAACTTCCGAGTGACTAGTACTCCTTAGGCTAAACTTCCATGGCAAAAATAATATTTAACAAGTTAGTATATTTATACACATTATCCTATGTATGCTGATATAAATATTTTGAAGTTGGCTTATTATATTTGATAAACTATAAGTAAATTGTGAAAAGACAAACACACATGTATTATTTTCTCTTACCAACTCCCCCACCATCCACCTTTCTATCATTTTCTCTTTTACTTCGCCGCCAACCCAGATTTTGCCCAAAATCTATTCAAAGAAGTCCAATTTATCTAACGAAATGAAAAGGTTCAACGTTAAAAAGTCAAGGAATTGGTTACCGTTGTGGGTCCATGTTATCAAATCACAATGTTTTTTTAAAAAGAAAAATTCTCTTCCAGAACACCCTCGGGGTCTTCTACATGCAGAAGGAGACGTTCAAAAGTCAGAAACTTCTATAAACGTTCTTCTGATATATTTATATATAAAGTAGAGATTGCATTATTTGTTTTCTTAATATAAGTGATTTTATTATATGAATATACACTTTTACCTCTAATCACTCAATCATTTATATTAAATAAGATGAAATTTAAAAGTTATTAAATTTAAAAGACAGTTAAGAAATTTAAATTTTTTTATTAGTATTGATGAAATAGGATTGAAGTTCTCAAAAAATAGAACAAGCCAGAGAAAAAGTACCGAACAAGGTAAGGTCACTTTTTTTTTTTTTTTTTGGTTGTCCAAAATTCGTTGATATGAAGGCATGTATCACTTATAGAAGAATGTCTTGGTGCGTGAAATAATTTATTTCGAGAGTAATTAATCCTTATTTATTAATTTTACTCATGTAATTATGTTTAAATGTGATTTTTTGTATGTTCTATCTCATTTGAAGTCTAATTTAATATGGTAAAAGTTGAAAAAAATTAATTTAAGACATATTAAATAAGTTAACTAATATTTCTTAATTTGAATAAATTAGTTTTTTTGATATAAAAAATTGTGGCAAAGTGTGCAACCATTTCGAGATTATCGGTGTCAAAGCGGAGACCTCTCATAGGGAAGTTTTTTGCATTCACAAGGACTCAAACGAGACCTCTTTCTTAAGTGACCGAGCCCTTTCCACTTAAGCTAACTTCCGTCGGTAAAAATAAATTAGTTAAACGAGGGAGCAGAGGGAGTATTGTGAATTTGTGATACATGCGCGGCTGAAAGAAAGATAAGAACAATTAAAAGGGCGAAAAAAAGGATATGTAGCCTTTTTTTGGTACGCAAAGTTTTGGTGGGGGTAGACACCAAGAACCCACCGAGAATGAGAAGATGCCTCCAGCTCAAAGAGCGCTTATAGAGGTATTTACGGATCGCTCACCATTAAGGCCTTCACATTGACCGGAGGATATCAAACCTCCTCCCTTTGAGGTAAAGCCGACGCCTTAGTCAATGTGTCACTCTTGACATACAAGTGAATGTACTAAATACAACCAAATGGGTCTATATCCTAAGTCACAACAGTGATTTGGGCTTGATTTCCTAGTGGGCTTGGGCTTTTGTTCCATGACTTCAAGAACTGAAATCTTGGAACATCAAGAGATTTTGTAATTATGTCAGCTAGTTTATCCTTGGAAGAAAATACGGCGATTTACAAAGTCTTGGCAGCTGACTTCATCAGAATGATAATCCAACTCAATGTGATTAGTCCGAGCACGCATAACAGGGTTAGCTGCTAGCTATGTTGTCCCAATATTATCACAGTAAAGAGCTGGTGGCGTAGCAAGAAAAACAGTTAAATGTAATAATTTTGTAGAAGATTTATATTTTTTTTTTCAAAAATGCCCCTATTTATGAATGAGTGTGAGAGATTAATAATGAGAAAAGGATGAAAGAAAATGTATCCAGTATAATAATTAATTGAGGGCCAAACGAAAAAAATACATTTATTATTAAGACAAACTCAAATGAGATCTTATATTTAGAGATAAGTTCATTGAAAAAAAGACTCATATATATAGCAACGGATGGAGTATAATTTGGCTGTAACGTTAATGAAGTAGAGCTTAGTTAAATGTTTAACCAAGACAAGTGAGAAATTTGGGTATACTTTTCCATCAAAATATAATTTTGGAATTATGTATTAAACATTGTATCGATATCCCCCCCCCCCCCCCCCCCCAACACACACACACAAACATATATATATATATATGGTGCTTTTCTTTATTAGTTGATTAATTACTCCCTCATATTTTTAATATAAGACATATATACATAATTTGATTAGATTAAAGAAGTTAGTTAATTTAATTAAAATGACATGTACTTTCTAAAATATCTTAATCATCTTTCTTAATTATCTCATTTCCTCTCCTTCTTGATTATTGTCGAGGGAACATCGATCAATAGGGATAAATTAGAAAAATCTGACAAATATTAAAAATATATCTTACATTTAAGACCAATTGGGATTTTAGTTTGATATGACCAAGGACTTGGTCTGGTGCCTAATTTTCATCCTTCCGAAATACTAGTTGTTATAAACAATTTTTTAAAAAAATCAGGAATAAGAGAGAAAGAGATAAATATTAGTAAAAAAAATTCATTTTAAAAAAATTAAATTAAATTAATTATTTTATATAAATATATTAATAAGATCTTTTTAATTTAATCTATCTAACTTTTCGATATCCATATTAAAATTTAATTAGTGAAACTTATAAGAAAAAGTAAGTGCAAGGATCATTATCCCTGCAGCTCATTTCGGGATCATTATCCCTCCTGCACGGCCAGGGGCATGCCGCCGGAGATCTTGTTGGTAAAATATTGACTGTATATAACAACTCCTCACAGGATTTATAGAAGTATTGCTCACACCTATAGCTAGACTTACTAATTTTTTATATTTTATATTAACATATTGATACCAATTTATTTATTACTAACACACACATATATATATGGCCTTTTTAAGATAATGTTTTTTTTTTCCTTCCACACAATTCCTACCTTCTCAAACCCAGATCCAAGTTGTTGCTAACTCAAACTTGTTAAGTGTAACAGAGAAACTTACTATGCATAGCAACATTTTAATTCTGCCATTCATGAAAAGTCAAAGACACCAAAGAGAGCTACATAGACAGAGTGTCGCCTTCAGAATGATGTGCTTTAAAGGAAGTAGTTGAATTAAAGGTAAGGATATACATTGAAAGGAAGTATTGCCCTCTCTAACTGCATCAGATATATCCACTTTGGTGTTTATTTGCAATGAGGAGATCTGCGGAGGGAAGAGGTTTAGGGTTGGATCCAGTAAAGCCTTAATCAATTCTTATTATTTTTTGAGGACGCATAAAGGGAGAAGCTAGCCTTGTGTGAAGGTTTCAGTTACTTTGTTATGTTTTTAAAAAATTTCTTTTGCCTTGTTACATGTATATTTTTGAAGGATAAGAAAAATTGTTTATTCATTTTGATAATGTTAGTGGAAACATCAACTTGTATTCGCTTGTTGTTATTATAGACTAAAAGAAATAAAAAACCAAATAAGCCACAAATGTATTTTACACCTCTGAGGAGCATTTCTGTGTTCTTGAGTTGTGTTGTTTTGCGATCTTCTTTATGAGTTTTCAGCCCTTCAAAATTAAATGGTGGCAACAATTTCCGTGTGTTCTGTGGTGGCGCTATGTTCCCAGCCAAGTGTAAAACCTAACAGTTTGGAGTAATCTCTCTCGGTTTACTTGTAGGCAAATGGGCAATGGATCCATGGACTCAGTGAAGGACGAGCAAGGGGGAACTCGTCGGACCATCCAGATCTGATTTTTTTCCTTTTTTTAATAAAAAATAATTTTAATAGGTACAGAATCTAAAATAAAGGTTATCTTTCAACTAACTTTTTTTATTTAAAGAAAAAGAGAAAAATAATAATAATAAGATTTGGACAGTTTAGAGATCGTTCTTACGGACAAGCTCTCTTTGGATGAGCACGGAAACCAAATCCATGGATCCATAGAATAGGTTGAATTGTGGAGAATAAAATATTGTGTACACGAAAAATGAAACATTGCAATTAGGAACTAGGAAGCATTTACGATTTTTTTATGCCAAATAAATTGTTATCTATTTGTGCTATTCAAATGTAATTGTTCACTTGCCTATTGGAAAGGAAGGTTATGACTATTTGGATGAAAAAAAAAAAAAAAAAAAAAAAAAAAAAGGTTAGGATTGTAGACCCATTTGACGACGCTGCTTCGATCAACAATAGCGTGCTTTGAAATAAACAAAAGAATGAAGCGCAATGTGGTCATATAACAAGATTAAAAAAATCCCCCTATTGACGTTTGAATTCAAGTTTGAGTTAGGATTGGATTGAGATTTTTCTAAATAAATTATTTGCAATTAATGTGTATATGATTTTCTTAAGATGTCATTTTCTAACCATGTGCATTTTAAATATCCTTGGATGGAAACCACTCTACTATATGTAATTAATGGGGAAACTTTGAAAAAATATTATAAACTTAGGAATTAAAATATATTGTGTTCTTATATTTAGGATTAAAGTAAATTTCTTTTTAGCTCATATATTTAAGATTGGAGGTAGTATATAAATCTTTATCATATATACATAATATCATGTTGGATAAATATGGATTAATATAAATTTTTTGATAACTGGATTAATATAAATTAAATCACATATTAAATTATATTATATTTGATCAGGCAGAGTCTGGCCCGGGCAGAACTGGACCCAAATTTCCACAATGTTAACAATTTTTTTTTTTTTTTTTTTGATACTACAATCTTAACATTTTCATTTCCCAAACGTCAAATTATTTTTTGGAGCAAAATTGGGAAGAAGCTTGTGCTTTTTAAAAAAAAAAAAAAAAAATTTCAGGATATGGTGGGGATTAAAAATATATTTCATGATCCGATCGATACTAAAAAAAAATACTACATGATCTTTAAGAAATATTTTAAATCTAGCAGGCATGAAAAGTCAAGGCACCAAGGAGAGCTACATAGACACAGTGTTGCCTTCAGAACAATGGTCGAATTAGGGAGGCTAGGGTGGGCCGCCGCCCCCTAAAATTTATAGAAAAAAAAAATTAATTCAAGGATACTGGGTTAGGTTGATCCATGTATATTATTCACTCGTGGATATGCAACAACATGACTTTGTATGCCTAATATTGGGAGGAAGATCCGTGTATCTTTTGGACAAATACATTTCCGTAGAAAATGCCATTTATGAACACTATCTAGATCAACTTATAAATTCATAGGGATAGAATATTGTCACTACCAATTTTTCACCATTAGATCAGAATCTCATCTACCTTTATCATTTCTCTCTCTTATTGAGATTCTGATCTAACGGTGAAAAAATTGGTAATGACTTGGTAGTGCCAATATCTTATCCCTTATTTATATGCCATATATATATAATATAATATTTTATATTGCACTGCCCACAAAATTCGTTCCTACCATATCTCTATAAAAATTTTCAGCCCCGAGGAAAAATTTATCTGCGTTTCTTTTGAATTTTTAGTTGACATTTAATAGTAAATGAAATATAATGAACTTTTACCTAGCCTCTTTAATGTGAAACTTTGATAACAAGTGTCCTCAAATTTCAAAATCTATGAGCTAAAATACTCCTAGAAAATCAAGTTTATATTAATTACAAGTCATTGTCTGCATTTTGACCTTCCCAAATATACTTTTTTTTTTTTTTACCCTCCGAAATATACAGTTTAAAAGTTTTGATGGATCCTTCAGAGAAAATGTCGATATCAACCTGACCCAGTATATATGTTGCTGTTTATATTTTTTTATTAATAGTTTTTGGTCCAAATTAAACACACTCAAAAGACAATGTGTTGTGTCTATTATAGATGAGTTTTAGTACGTATTAATTCACAAAAATTCATATCACACATTCCTCATAATAATCACCTACAAATATGCAATTTTGAGTTTTAACAAGGATTCAATTATAGATGAGTTTAACGATATAAAAACACGTAGAGTAAGAGTCAAGTGAATTGATCTTAATTTCTGTAATAGATTTCTTTCAATTTTTTGTATATTAGGTTTGTATTGTATTTCAAATATTTTTATCTATGATATAATATTTTTTTATTTTCACCCGCCATTAAAATTTCTGGGTCCACCACCGGAGGAGAGTTCATTCTGATTGACTTTATTGTCATAAATTGTTTGTCTAAGAATTGCACATCTCCATAAAATTTTTCTTCAATTCCTATACATTTTGCTTTATAATCTCACCCCCATCGTCTACAAATCCTAGCTCCGCCCTTGCTTTAGAATGATGTGCTTTAAAGGAACTAGTTGGATTAAAAGTAAGGATATACATTGAAATGTGGAATCTCACTCTTGGCATGGAAGTATTGCGCCTTCTCTAACTGCATCAGATACATCAACTTTGGTGTTTATTAGCAATGAGGAGATCTGCAGAGGGAAGAGGTTGAGGGTTGGATCTAGTAAAGCCTTAATCAATTCTTATGTAGATTCTTTTTTATTTTTTGAGGATGCATAAAGGGAGAAGCTAGCCTTGTGTGAAGGTTTCAGTTACTTTGTTATTTTTTTAAAAAGTTTATTTTGTCTTGTTACATCTATATTTTTGAAGGATAAGGAAAATTGTATATTCATTTTGACAATGTTAGTTGAAACATCAACTTGTATGTGCTCGTTGTTATTATAGACTAAGAAAATGAAAAACCAAATAAGCCACAAATGCATTTTACACCTCTGAGGAGCATTTCTATAAATGTCTTATTATAAAATATATTTAATTTGACCAACCGGTGAATGTGGCGCTGGATTCCTTAAGAGGTCTAGGGTTCGAGCTGTGGTAAAACCACTCGTAATCCGCCTTGTATGGAGCTACCACTGTTGGGAGGGTCGTCCTTACCACTGCAGAATCCAGAGTGATTGCACACTTGCCACCATTTGGGTATCAAAAAAATATATATCTAATTTGGTTTACGATAGAATTGCCCAAAAAAGTTAAATAAACAAAAAGAAAATTTTATACCAAACTATATATTGCGGTTGATACGTCTCCTATTTCCAGGAAGTTTTGCGAGACTTGGAATTTCTCTTTCAATTTTCTCATCTTCTTTCATCCTAGATCCCATATTTCTAGGTTCAACAGCTTGAAGTTATCGTCTCCCTACTGGTCACATTACAAAAAGAACCGTATTAAGTGGCTCTGGGAGTTGGTGACGACTCAAATGCCAGATTGGTCGAAATGTGACAGTTGAGTTTGTGTTGGATAGGAATAGAAATTTTTTTGTAGGCAAGTGGCGAGAGGTTGAGGGGTCGAACAGGGAGTGGATTGTATGAAAGAATCCGAAGTATAGAATTCTCTTTTTGACCAAAGAGGGAAGGGTTAGGGTGCAGATTTGCCAACGAACTATTACCTGTGGAGCATCTGGCACAAAAAACAATTGAAGGTACCAAATTGACCAACGAACTATTAAAAAGTGAAAAAAAGTACCAAATAATTATTTTAAAAAAAAACTATCACAAGTACGTTAAAATATGAGGCACTGGCGTAGGACGGTGGCGGAGACACTAGAGAAAAGAGCGGTTAAGCCTTCTTGTTGGATAAGGCAAACACCAACAGAGATGGGACCCATGCGAGCCGGCACTGTGGCAACGGTGGCTGCTGCTTGTGGCATCGGAGGGATGGAACCAGGGTGCAAGGCGGTGCCAGTCGAAAACTGTGGACTGCTGGATTTGGTTTCGTTGCGTGATTCTCACCCTGAAGCTACATACGGACTTTGATGAGTTCAAAAGGGTAAATAGAACACCCAGCAACAATGGAAGCTTTGGAGACACCGACGTTGTTGACACTGTGACAGTCAATGGAAGACGGAGACACTAAGACAATGTGACGGGGTAATAGTTCGTTGGCCAATTTGCACCTTCATTGTGTGTTTTTTTTTTCACTTTTAAATATTTTGTTGGCCAATTTGGTACCCTCAATTGTTTTTGTGCCGAGATGCTCCTCAAGTAATAGTTCATTGGCAAATCTGCACCTTAAACCTAAAGGAGAACTCCCTAGACTCTTTTGTATGTCAATGTCTGGCTCTAAATACCAAGTGTATGAAGTCATCATACTAATTTTTTCTTGGGTCGCATGAGACCCTCTGCACAAAAATCATGGTTGTCCTTCTTTAAGATTCACAAAGTTGTTGTATTGAAAACCTCCTCTAGAAAATTGAAGTGACATTGCGAAGACGTCGACGGTTGTTTAAGATGCTCCAAGGAAATAGTTTTGTCATTTAAAAGTATGCCCTCGTTGTTATTGTAAACTAAAAAATAAAAAACGAAATAAGCCACAAATGTATTTTACACCTCTGAGGAGCATTTCTGTGTTGTTGAGTTTTGTTGTTTTGCGATCTTCTTTTGCGAGTCATCATCCTATATGAGTTTTCAGCCCTTCAAAATTAAATGGTGGCAACAATTTCCGTGTGTTCTGCGGTGGCGCTATGTTCCCAGCCAAGTGTAAAACCTAACAGTTTGAAGTAATGTCTCTCGGTTTACTTGTAGGCAAATAGGCAATGAATCCATAGAATAGGTTGAATTGTGGAGAATAAAATATTGTGTACACGAAAAATAGAAGATTGCAATTGGAACTAGCTAGGAAGCATTTACGATTTTTTTATGCCAAATAAATTGTTATCTATTTGTGCTATTCAAATGTAATTGTTGACTTGCCTATCCGAAATGAAGGTTAGGATTGTAGACCCATGTGACGACGCTGCTTAGATCAACAATACTGTGCTTTGAAAAAAGAAAAGAAAAGAATGAAGGGCATATAACAAGATTTAAAAATCCCGCCTATTGACTTCATTAGGGATTTGTTAAAATTGTATACTTGAATCCAGATTTGAGTCAGAATTTGATTGGGATTTTCCCTAAATAAATTGTTTGCAATTAATGTGTATACAATTTTCTTGAGGTGTCATTTTCTAACCATATGCATTTTAAATATCCTTGGATGGAAACCTATATGTAATTAATGGGGAAACATTGAAATTTTTTTTATAAATTTGGGAATTAAACTAGATTGTGTTCTTATATTTAGGATTAAAGTAAATTTCTTTTTAGCTCATATATTTAAGATTGGAGGTAGTATTTAAAAAGTTCAATTTCCTTGACTTAATTGGAAGCAAACACTTTGAGTATATAAGGCAAGGGTAAGTATTTAATTTTCTTAATTATTTATTATATCAACATGGTGATAAAGCAAAGAGATAGAATCCGATATGTCTTAATTAAATATTAAAACTAAAGATTCCACCAAACTTGCGTCTTCTTTATAAAAAGAGAAATAAAAAATGTCCTAAACTCATTTAAATCTTTATCATATATATATAGAGTTTATCGTTTATCATGTCACTTGATATAAGATTATGTCAAGTCACCTTAAAACTACGTCATTTTGGGAGTTAAGTGAATTAATAAGGAGTGTTTTTGTATTTTTATTTTTGTATTTATTATATGAATTTTACCAAAAGATCCTTCATTAATTCCCCTAACCCCAAAACTATGTCGTTTTGAGAGTTCATTAATTCCTCTAACCCCAAAACGACGTAGTTTTGGGGTGACTTGACATAACCTTATGTCAAATGACATGACAAACGATAACCCCATATATATATACACACACACATAATATCATGTTGGATAAATATGGATTAATATAAATTAAATCACATAGTAAATAATATTATATTTGATCAGGCAGAGTCTGGCCCGGGGAGAACCGGACCTAAAGTTCCACAATCTTAACATTTTCATTTGCCCAAACGTCAAATTATGTTTTGGATCCAAATTTGTTTGTGATAGCCTTTTTTCTTTCTTTTATAATGTATTTTCTCTGTTTTTTTCCCTTCTTATTTTACAGTTTATTCCCGAATTAATTTCTTAAGTTATTTTTTATTTGAAGTGTTGATAATATTTTTTATCAAATTATTGATACTATTAATATAAGAGTTTTTTATCGGATAAATAATGTATAAAAATCTGCTGTCTTGACTCGATTGGAGGCAAGTACCTCAAGTATACCAGGCTAATCAGGTAATTTTCTTCCCCATTATTTATTACATCAACATGGTGCAAAAGTAAAGACTAAAGAGATAGAAACACACACGTGTGTGTTGGGGGAAAAACAAGGAGAGAAAACAATTACACACACTCATATATCTTAATTAAATATTAAAGTTAAAAAATACCCCAATACCTGATTAAACAATGGTGCTGAAGTAAAGAGATAGAATCCTACGTATGATTATGAGGCTCTAAAAACTAATCTAATCATTAAAAAGTTCTATATTAAATGAGTAACGTGTGATGACAAGTCTTAGTGCACAAAATAAAAACAAATTCATGCTCCTACCTTATTGTGAAACTTTTTATGATTACGTTACCCTATACTTTGGGATCACATAGTGATTTTTCCTTTTAAATATGCTGCTTCTTTTAGCAAGAGAACCTGAGCATTAAGTTTTGAATTTATTTTTTAATTTTACTAATGAATTATCCTCAATACACACACACTCACGAGCTTCGATCCCTCACTTTCAAAGCATCCAGAAGTGCAGGCATGTCGAACTTAATTTTTTAAAAACATTAAGTAACGGTTGAACTTTCTTTTTTCTTTTTTCTTTTTTTTTTTCCGAACAAAATTTTAGGAAAGGGGTTGGGCTCACCCATAGTTCAAGGGCAAGGTGCTTGGAGCCCACTCTGTAAGAAATTCAGGACTAAGAGTACACATGCCTCCACTTTAGCCTAGGTTACCGTTGCTTTGCAGACCCCTAGGATGTCTCCCCCAGGCCTTGACTAACTCTAAAATTCGAACCCCCTCCCTTTTGATAAGAGTGTCCGAGGCTTTTGCTAGTTGAACTCAAGGACGAGGGGTAGTAACGGTTGAACTTGGTTGCTGAAACATTCAAAGTCCTAAAGTAGCCCACCGGCCAGCACATGATCTTTTTTAAAGTCTATAGGATTGAGAATTCTTTTTTTTGTTTTTTGATATAAAAATTTTAAGAAAGGGGTTGAAATCACTCACGATCCAAGAGTAGGACGAAATCTCTCTTTCTCCTAGGTAATACCAATGTTAGGCAGGACAAGCCGTCTATTACTCTCAGGTGTTTACCTAGGCACTTACGAGCTAAGATGTCTTCCTCACGCCTTAACCAACTCTAAGATGGAACTCCCCTTAATAAGAGTGTCTGATCCCTTTATCAAATGAACCCAAAGACAAGGGATAGGATTGAGAAGTTGAGGAAAAAAGGAAGGTGAAAAATGAAGATTTGTTGCTGAAAAGTTCAGCCCAAAACATATTTAGTTTATGCTATATGAATAGTGTATGCGCCTGAAGGGGTTTATTGGAAGTTCCTTTACATTTTTATGGGAGAAAATTCCTTTAAAATAATTATCTCGTACAATATAACATTACTTAAAATAAAATTAATCCTAACACATGATAATTAATGTGAAAGGGCGAATATGGTTGTGCCTTAATTCCTTCTTATTCTAATTTATAAACTAAATAAAAGTAAACATAAAATTTTGACGGAGGGTTGTTTGGACAATATATTATAACTTAAAGCTAGTTACAAGAGTTTTAAATATGGAAAAAAAAACAAAAAACGAGAAGTTTTAAGAAAATCATATATATGTGTGTGTAGTTCATGGATTAATATTTTGATTTATATGTTTTTCAGTATCTATCTGAAGGGGCAACCGAAACAATTCCTAATGGAGGTAATGGTAATTTTTTCAGCCCATCAAGCACTGTAATCAAAATGATAAATATATCTGCATTTGTTAAGAACATACTAATCACCAAAAAAATAAAGAATATATTGCCTCCAATCTTCAACATAAGACTTAATTAACTTTGTTTTAGAAAAATTAAAAAAAAAAAAAATTCCGTGGTGGCGCTCTCTTTTGTTGACCAGCTGTGAGGACATGGGAGGGCTATAGGGAGAGGATTAGGCTTTCCTCCTTCACGCCTTTAAGTCTGCTACCCTCCTATTCTCAAAACTCTGCCGTTTTGGAGCAAAATTGGGAAGAAGCTTGCGCTTTTTTCTTTCTTTTTTTTTTAAAAAAAAAATATATATATCTTAGGATATTGACAAGGTATTAAAAAGATATTTCGGAATCTTGACCGGTATTTAAAAAATGCTACATGATCTATAAAACATACTTTAAATCAGGGAGGCATCAAAAGTCAAGGTACCAAGGAGAGCTACATAGACATAGTGTTGCCTTCAGAACAATGGCCGAATTATATCAGGGGAGCTCGGGTGGGCCCCCCCCCCCCCAAAATTTATAGAAACAAAATATTAATTCAAGGATACTGGGTCAGGTTGATCCATGTATATTATTCACTCGTGGATACGCAACAACATGACTTTGTACGCCTAATATTGGGAGGAAGATCCATGTATCTTTCGAACAAATACATTTCCCTAGAAAATGCCATTTATGAACACTATCTAGATCAACTTATAATTTATATGCCATATATATATATAATATAATATTTTATATTGCACTGCCCACAAAATTCGTTCCAACCATATCTCTATATGAAAATTTTCAGCCCCGAGGAAAAATTTATCTGCCGTTTCTTTTGAATTTTTAATTGACTTTAAAAAAAAAATGAAATATGATGAACTTTTACCTAGCCTTTTTTATGAGAAACTTTGATAACAAGTGTCCTCAAATTTAAAAATCTATGAGCTAAAATACTCCTAGAAAATCAAGCTTATATTAATTACAAGTCATTATCTGCATTTTGACCTTCTCAAATATACTTTTTTTACCTTCCGAAATATACAGTTTAAAAGTTTTGATGGATCCTTGAGAGAAAATGTCGATATCAACCTGACCCGGTATATATGTTGTTGTTTATATTTTTTTTATTAATAGTTTTTGGTCCAAGTTAAACACACTCGAAAGACAATGTGTTGTGTCTATTATAGATGAGTTTTAGTACGTATTAATTGTAGGCGTCGCCAGCGATCTGAAAAAAATAAAGATGATGATCTGAGTCGTGTTGAGAACACGTCCTATAGAGTTGATACGCAACTACGGTAAAGAAGAAGCGGTACTCCCCAGGATTAAATAGATCCTTCTTGATTAAATCAAGGCGGCAGAACTGTTAGAAGATAAGATAATTCAGCAAGAGATTACCGATGTTTTCTAATTCTTTCTTTTAAATGGTGTCACAATTGGAGTATTTTAAATAATGAATCAATACCTTGAAGTGGTGACTCTTGAATTATCTGTTTAATTCATGAACCATGTTGATTCATGAACCAACACAAATCCCTTAATTGTAACAACATGACTTCTCAAAACGTATCTCTTCATTTAAATATATTCCACAATATTGGAAAGACTCTTTCTTTGACACACACATATGCAATATTTACAACAATCCCCCACATGTGTCAAAGAAAACACCATTAGCTAAGTTACACCCATGGATACAACCATTGTATCGGTGGTCATGAGAACTATGAACCGGACCTAGACCAAAAACACTTAATACACAGAGATGTTAGTGAAGCATGCTTCTATGAACTAACAAATCTTGGTGTGTATTAGAGGCATTAATGGTCAGATTATATCCTAACATTTCCACTGTTAATCAATGATTTTGTGCGTTATGACGGCCATGCGTGTGCCTGGTGCATAACGAATGTGTTGGTTCTCTAAAAGATTTTGATGATTGCCAACAATTGTGAACAAAGAATGAGGATTTGCTCTCGAAGTTGGAAAACCCGAGTGAGAGCAAACCTCGAGGTTTTCGAAACCTCGAGGTTTGGCCTTTACAAAGGAAGCATCGAGGTTCTATGTTTAAACTTGCAAAACTTGGGTTTCACAAAAATATGTGAAACCTCGAGGTTTATTAAGAAACCTCGAGGTTTTGGGCTTCGAGAAAACATGGTTTCACACCAAGTTGTGAAACCTCGAGGTTTATATCAAAGCCTCGAGGTTATGCCTTGGCGCCAAACTGAAAATTTGAAATAAAATGTAAAACCTCGAGTATGGGCGAAACCTCCGGGTTTCGGCTTCCCGAAGAGCTAATGGTTTTCTATATGTTTGAAAACCTCGAGGTTTCCATAGAAACCTCCAGGTTTGTGTTTTGGGTCAAAACAAAGAACCTTGTCATTTGGGCAAAACCTCGAGTATTGTTACAAACCTCGAGTATTGTGAGTTCCAGAGAGCAAATGTATTTTCACTCATTCTAAAACCTCGAGGTTCCTTGAGAAACCTCCAGGTTTGCTTTCATCATGTCTCTGCTGGGTTTCACACATGATGTGAAACCTCGAGGTTTCTAAGAAAACCTCGAGGTTTGGAGTAAACCCGAGAAACCTTCGTGATTGCATCATAAGAAACCTCCGGGTTTAATGATAAACCTCGGGGTTTGAGGTTTTGGTCTTAAATCATTTTCAACCTTAAATGACCAAACCTCCAGGTTTACGGACGTTACTGAAATTCGAATTTAACGATTTTGCTATGCCTTCGTGTTTGATCTCAATGCTTTCCATGATTAATCTCTATTGGTACTAGATATGTTTAACCATCTTTTTGGTGAGTTTCGACATGATTAAGGAAGGTTTCTTGAAGGTTTAAAGTAAAAGCAAAAGTGATGTCGAACATTAAATGTTCAACCCGAAACTTGCATTCTTTTGGTTAATCCATCTGCACACGGTTGCAAAGCATTAAAGAATGATTTCTACATCTAGCAACATCTTCTCCAACGGATTAATTTGCGAGAGGGTCAACTCTGTCCATCCGACAAAATTTGGATTAAGTGAGCTTTAGAGAGAAGAAGACCTAAGCTACTCACATCTTCGAAGAACATCTTCAATGGTCTTATTATCAAATGCAACGGTCTATTAATGCTATCGGCTATAAATAGAGTTGCATTCAATTCTTCTCAACAACCACTACATCGAAAACGAGCAAGCATTCAAGTTCTTCAACTACGTTTGTTTTCACTTGTATTTTGTCTTTTGACATTATAAGCTTCGGTGTTTATTATTATCCACTCTTAGAGAGAGTTTTTATACGTAATTCATTTATTGAAAAGAATCACAAGTCAAGGGGACTTGGTGGTTTGGGAGTTCATTGATTACAACTTGTAAGGGGGAGTGAGTTCTAGAGAGAGAACTACTCTTTAAGTATAGAGTGTGTAATCTTTGTGATAGTGAAAATCCCAGAGAGTCTGGGGACTGGATGTAGGTCAAGTTGTTAAGACCGAACCAGTATAAATCTCTGTGTTCAGCTATTCTTCCCTTTACTCTGTTCATCTCTGTTTTTGTTATCTAAAAACAGAGCAGTTTTGAAAAGTTTTTAAAATACCCAATTCACCCCCCTCTTGGGTATATAACTCCACTTTCAGAATGCTCTAGAAATTTTGCCACGATCTCATAGGAGCGGCCACACTCCACATTCGTATAGGTGATTTCATGTAAGTGTACCTGCACTGAGTACACCGTCCTGTAAGACTATGAAATCATTAAGAGCTTTGATCAACCTCAAAACGTGCATTCTAGCACTCTCCCATTGTCATAGGAAGGGACGATTGATATTTTTTGTGCTAGTCAGAATTGACGAACAACTTGTTCTTACCCATTGAACCTTCTTCAAGGGATCACCAATCACAAAGGTTGGGTTGCCATCGTTGTCAATTACTATTTATTGGCTTTAGTCCCATTCCCCTCGACCAATTTATTTCATCCTGCAGGGTTTTGTTAACGGCTGATAGGTCTATGATTGACCTCACCAAATCGATTAAGATAATTCCAACACAGATCTTAGGCTAGCTTATCATATTATATATCAAACGATTTTTATTTCATCATTGTACTTTTACAATGGCTATTGCCATCTGGCAATCACATACCATCGACTTTAAGCGTAGGTTTTTTTATCCAAATAGTTGCTAAGAGGATTTTAAAATTCTCAACACTCCATCCATTTCCAGAGTAATCAACTCTAACTCACATAATACTTTAATTTTGTCACCACTAAAGGTTAATGATAACCAATGGATTTTCACACATAGACTAGATCTTAGTTAACATCCGTGTGCATCAATACAACGGGAATCCACTACTTGATGCCAATATTATTTAGGGCATTATCCCTTAACTATTTCTTTCTCTTCATGAGAGTTTACATATGCTCAATCTCCACATATCATTTGTTATGTCTTGGATTAACATTTACCAATGCTACAAATTCTCAACAATTTGTGCATACATTTATTGAGCTTTAGAATCATCTCAAATAGTATCATAAAGAATATTCACATAATGGTTCTCAAAACCAATATTTACAAATATTTCTTATTTGTCATCAATATTCTTTTATGATCTTTAACGCCCAAACTCACATCCAATTTTCTCATGCTTTCAAGCACACAACATGATATTTTTGACCATGCAAGTCATCCACATTAAATTATAAATTTCACGATATCATGCATGCTTATACCAAGATAAATTAATAATACTTGTGAAACTTAAAGCACATCTATCTCTACACTAAATGGTTAAATTTTCATACCGCCATATGCTTTTCACACAATTTTTTTTATAATTCACAAAATTTGCTTTCAATAGCAAATAATAAAGCCTTTGTTAAATAAGCATAACGCATGGCAATTTTATAATTTTCAACATATTTTCTTCCCACAAAATAATAATTTTTAAGGTACCCCATATCTTAGATACCCCCACACTTTCAAATATTTCATAATCAATAAAATTCTAATTAAATTAGAATCGCACTAGTATATTTATAAAAATCCACACTTTATAAAACTATATAATCATATGATTTGTATACTTCAACAAAAGGTTGTGCCAATTTAATCTTCTATTTTAATTAAATGAGAATTCCTCAAACATTATCATTTATTTCACATAACAAAATTTGCTTTTCAGGAGAAAAAGAAAAAGGTTCAACTTAATTAATTTCCTTTTGTCAATATAATATATATTTTATATATTAATATTCTGTCCTCATACAGAATTTTCCACATACATTTATAAATATTTAATTATTTTAAATACCACTATTTAATAACATTCACACTATTTAAATATGTGTGAAATCAATGCCACAAATTCTCTTTGAAAAATTCAAAGCACCAGATTATATATGTAATACCCTAAGATTCCTATTTATCATAAATATTATATTTTGATAAATAATACATGATAAATAAAGGAGAGTATGTTGTCTCAAATTTTGTAGTTTATTTATTATAATTTTTGGGCAATTTCTCCTTAAATGTTAATAAGCCAAAGTTCAATTTTGAGATTTCATTTAGCAATCATAAAATACCCTAATTTTCATGATTAGTTAATTAATCAATTAATTAATACCAAAGGCAATCAAGGGAGAAGATTTAATCTAAACAAACACAATGAAATCCAATGGTTGTGATTAAACCAATAATTAACCTTAATCCTTGTGAAATTGAATTGGCCAATGATAAACCAAGAAAATATTCTTAATCGTCATGAAATTAATTGGGCCAATGAGAGATTAGCAAATAAAAGGCCAAGATTAAAGCTAATAAAGCTAGATCTAATGGTTCCAAATAATTACCTAATATTTTTCAAATATTTTTATCTATGATATAATATTTTTTATTTTCACCCGTCATTAAAATTTCTGGGTCCACCATGTAGAAGAGTTCATATTGATTGACTTTATTGTCATAAATTGTTTGTCTAAGAATTGCACATCTCCATAAAATTTTTCTTCAACTCCTATACACTTTGCTTTATAATCTCGCCCCCATCGTCTACAAATCCTAGCTCCGCCCATGCTTCAGAATGATGTGCTTTAAAGGAACTAGTTGGATTAAAAGTAAGGATATACATTGAAATGTGGAATCCCACTCTTGGCATGGAAGTATTGCCTTCTCTAACCGCATCAGATACATCAACTTTGGTGTTTATTAGCAATGAGGAGATCTGCAGAGGGAAGAGGCTGAGGGTTGGATCGAGTAAAGCCTTAATCAATTCTTATATAGATTCTTTTTTATTTTTTGAGGATGCATAAAGGGAAAGCTAGCCTTGTGTGAAGGCTTCAGTTACTTTGTTATTTTTTGAAAAAGTTTCTTTTGTCTTGTTACATCTATATTTTTGAAGGATTAGGAAAATTGTATATTCATTTTGACAATGTTAGTTGAAACATCAACTTGTATGCGCTCGTTGTTATTATAGACTAAGAAAATGAAAAACCAAATAAGCCACAAATGCCTTTTACACCTCTGAGGAGCATTTCTATAAAGGGATATGATATTATTACTACCATTTTTTGTTACTACCAATGTTACTACCACTTTTCCACCGTTAGATCAGAATCTCATCTACCTTTATTACTATTACTACTTGGAAGATTCTGATCTAATGGTAGAAAAGTGGTAGTAACATTGGTAGTAACAAAAAATGGTAGTAACAATATCCTATCCCTTCTATAAATGTCTTATTATCAAATATATCTAATTTTGTTTACGATAGAATTGCCCAAAAAAGTTAAATAAACAAAAAGAAAATTTTATACCAAACTATTGCAGTTGATACGTCTCCTATTTCCAGGTAGTTTTGCGAGACTTGGAATTTCTCTTTCAATTTTCTCATCTTCTTTCACCCTAGATTCCATATTTCTAGGTTCAACAGCTTGAAGTTATCGTCTACCTAGTGGCCACATTACAAAAAGAACCGTATTAAATGGCTCTGGGAGTTGGTGACGACTCAAAGGCCAGATTGGTCGAAATGTGACAGTTGAGTTTGTGTTGGATAGGAATAGAAATTTTTTTGTAGCCATTGGCAGAGGTTGAGGGGTCGAACAGGGAGTGGATTGTATGAAAGAATCCGAAGTATAGAAATTCTCTTTTTGACCATAAAGGGAAACTCTCTAGACTCTCTGTATGTCAATGTCTGGCTGTAAATAGCAAGTGTATCAATTCATCATACTAATTTTTTCTCGGGTCTCATGGGACACTCTGTACAAAAATCATGGTTGTCCTTCTTTAAGATTCACAAAGTTGTTGTATTGCAAACCGACTCTAGAAAATTGAAGTGACATTTCGAAGACGTCGACGGTTCTTTAAGATGCTCTAATGAAATATTTTTGTCATTTAAAAGTATGCCTTCGTTGTTATTATAAACTAAAAAAATAAAAAATAAAAACCAAATAAGCCACAAATGTATTTTACACCTCTGAGGAGCATTTCTGTGTTCTTGAGTTTTGTTGTTTTGCGATCTTCTTTTGCGAGTCACCATCCTATATGAGTTTTCAGCCCTTCAAATTTCCGTGTGTTCTGTGGTGGCGCTATGTTCCCAGCCAAATGTTAAACCTAACAGTTTGAAGTAATCTCTCTCCGTTTACTTGTAGGCAAATAGGCAATGAATCCATAGAATTGTGGAGAATAAAATATTGTGTATGTACACGAGAAATAGAAGATTGCAATTAGGAACTAGGAAGCATTTACGATTTTTTTTTATGCCAAATAAATTGTTATCTATTTGTGCTATTCAAATGTAATTGTTGACTTGTCTATTCGAAATGAAGGTTATGACTATTTGGATGATAAAAAAATGAAGGTTAGGATGGTAGACCCATGTGACGACGCTGCTTAGATCAACAATAGCGTGCTTTGAAAAAAAGAAAAGAATGACGGGCAATATGTACATATAACAAGATTAAAAAATCCCGACTATTGACCTTATTAGGGATTTGTTAAAAAATATGCGTTTGAATTCAGATTCGAGTTCGGAGTTGATCAGGCAGAGTCTGGCCCGGGCAGAACTGGACTCAAAGTTCAACCCAACAATCTTAACATTTTCATTTAACCCAGGCCGACATCAAATTATTTTTTGGATCCAAATGCTTTTGTGATAGCCATTTTTTTTTTCCTTTTATAATATATTTTCTCTGTTTTTTCTTATTTTACTGTTTATCCCCCAATTGATTTGTTAAGTGGGGATTTATCACCAATTTTTTCTTTAAAGTGTTTATAATATTTTTTATCAAATTATTGATACTATTAATATAAGAGTTTTTTTTTTTTCGTATAAATAATGTGTAAAAATCTGCTGTCTTGACATGATTGGAGGCAAGTACCTCAAGGATAAAAGGCCAAGGCTAATCAGGTAAGTTTCTTCCCCATTATTTATAAAATTAACACGGTGCAAAGGTAAAGACTAAGGCTACGTTGAGTTTGGAGGGAAGGGAAGGAAAGGAATGCAAGGAGAATGAAGGGGAAGGGAAATGGAGGATATTCCCTCCCCTTGTTTGCGAGTTAAAAAAATAGTGAGGGGGAAGATGGAGGATTAATGAGCTACATTTACAATTTTGTCCCTTTCTTTAATAACTAATATAATTATTATACTTTACAAATAAATTTAAATTTAAATTTTCTAAAAAATTATTTATGTAAATTTAAGTTTATGTGGTGTTGGTGGCGGCCACCACCATCGCCGGCCACCACCGTCGCGGCCGACCACCACCACCGCCGCGGCCAACCACCACCGTCGCCGGCCGCCGCCGCGCCGGTAGTGGGTGGTGGTGGCGGTGGTGGTGGTGGTGGCGGCGCCGGCCACCCCGCCGGCCGGTGGTGGGTGGTCCCGCCGATCGCCGCGGTGGTGGCCGGCCTGCGGCGCGGTGGCCGGCGATGGTGGTTGGCGGTGGTGGCGGGGCGGTGGTGGTGGTGGCGGCGGTGGTGGTGGTGGTGATGGTGGCGGCGACGGTGGGGGCGGTGACGGTGGTGGCGGGGTGGTGGTGGTGGCGGCGATGGGGTGGTGGTGGGGGCGGGGTGGTGCCAATGGCGGTGGTGATAGGGTGGTGTGGTGGTGGTAAATGAGGGTAAAAAGTAATTAACTTATTTGCCCTCTTAAAACCCCCATATTGGGGGAACTCTATTTTTTTAGAAGGAGGAGGATTTTGGAGGATTTGTAAAATCCCGATTCCCTCCTCCTATTTTTAAAACTCGCGAACAAGGAAGGGATTACCAAAACCCTCCCTTTCCTTTCCTTTCCCTCCAAAATAGAACTCGCGAACATAGCCTAAAGAGATAGAAACACACACGTGTGTTGGGGAAAAAAAAGGAAAGAAAACAATTACACACATCTCTTGATTAAATATTAAAGGGTTAAGTAGCAAATCTGTCATAGAAATACGTCAAGGAGCAATTTTATCTTGAAAGTTTTTTTTTTTTTTTTTTTTTTTTTTTTTTTTTTTTTTTTTTTTGGCTCAATGTTACTTTAGAAGTTTAAAAACTTATCAATCTTGCTCTTTTCCGTTAAAAAGTTAATATTCAATGTCAATTTTTTAACTGTTAATATTAGTTTTTTTAACGAGAAAATGGTAAGATTGCTACGTTTTTAGGCAATATTAAAAAAAAAAAAAAAAACTTCCAAGACAAAATTGCTCCTGGGTGTATTTTTGGGATAAATTTACTACTTAACCCAATATTAAAATTAAAAATTACACCAATACCTGAACAAACAACGGTGCTAAAGCAAAGAGATAGAATCCTATAAATGATTACTGATTTCTCTTTGTTTCTTCGTCCTCCTCTCTCTCCCTCTCCCTTCCTCATCTGTCTCCATTAATTCATGTCCATGCGAAGCTCTCATTGCTGCGAGAAATAGCACACCAAAAAAGGCGCCTGGACCAAAGAGGAAGACCAACGCCTCATCAATTACATCAACATCCATGGCGAGGGTTGCTGGCAATCCCTTCCCAAAGCGAGGCTACTTCACTCAACTAGATGATGAGTTCATCAACGAACTCCCCAGCCTCATCGAAAACCCGGGCCTCCTCTACAATAAGTACTTCTCTAATTACTTCATCCTAATTCCTTCCTCTCTCTGCAATTCCCTTAATAATTCTTTCATGATTTTCCTCATATATCTGTGTGTGCTCTCCTTTGTAACAGCAAATCGCTTTTCAATGATCGCTTTTTTCGGCAGACGACGTAGTAAGTATGCGAGAGAAATTTTATGTGAATTCATGTGAATAAGTACTTTTCAACCCAAAATGATTCGAAACAAGCTTTATATATGATATTCCTTCCTCAGTCGGAGGTTACATGAACTTTACGGCCGCGGTCTCGACCATCAAACGCATCAACCCCTCAACACCCGCACCGCCACTGATCAGGTTGCCATCGTCAACATCAACAACAACGACCGCAGCAGCAACAACAATAACGGCGAGTTTCAGGAACTGGAACAATATATCAGCCGCACCCAAGCCTCTTCTTTGAATACTGAGTCCGTTCGTCAACAGAATTCTGATGCTTCTAGTAATTCAATCTCTTCTACCTCAGGTTTTAGCCAACGGGAAATAGGTGATCCCCCTATTGGAAATGGTGGATCCGCATCTGTTCATGTTGCCTCTAACCGGTATATATGTATACAATAAATTCATATCTTTTTAATTTCACCATTTCTTAGTAAGTAGTGAATTATGTAAACTCTTGTGTAGCCATCAAAAACATGTGTTCTGTCTTCCATTCTTGGCAGAGTAACTAGAGACTTAAATGCAGTAAAGAAAGAAGATGCTGATGCTTCTAATTCAATCTCTGAATCCACCAATTTTAGCATATGGGAAAAAGAGGAAAGTATTGGGTCTGGTGGATATGGGATTGTTTATGTTGCCCGTAACAGGTATATTTGAATAAACTGATAATGTTATGATCTTATTGTCTTTATTCTAATTTCTTAGTCTAGATAATAAGCCGTGAACACTTTATTGTAGCTATGAAAAACATGTTGTGTTCTTCATTTCTGACAGGGAAACAAGAGACTTATGTGCAGTCAAAGAACTTAAAGACATTCACAAACCGGGAGACGGAGAATCTATACAAACGGTACGTCTTATATGTGAGCGCGCGCGCATTATTACAATTTCTTTGTCACACATGTAATCCCCCACAAGTGAAGCTTCTTTTAGAAAGGATCAGAAAATTAAAGTCAAACATTTAAGTTTAGGTGTCTATGAATAGAATATAAGAAAGTAAGAATAAATTCTGAAGCAGAGTTAAAAAGTAAACAATTTTAAAGTACTCCTTATCATTTTTTGTCTTTTAAAAAATATGATACCTGAACAGAATTCAAATCCCCTTCCTACCAATTTTTTTATTAATTAATAAACATTATAACTTCAAAGAATTCAAATTATGCAATGATGGAGAAAGAAAACATTTTGTTGATGATTGCAATAAAAAAAATAGTAGAAACTAAAAATGATTAAATTCACACAGTTCATTATATTGTATCAAACATGACTAAATTAGTGTATTTTTGTTTTCAGGAAATCGAAATTCTCAGCCAACTAGAACATACAAACGTTGTAAAGTATTATGGCCATGAAATAGTAAGCATTCTTCTGATTTAAGCTGTGGAGGAAACTATACTTATTATTAATTAATCAATTGGTTCATGCATATATAATTAGGTTGGACGCCACATTTCTCTATACATGGAATACATACAACCAGGTTCACTGAAGAAATATATCTTGAAACAAGGTGTTTTACCTGAACCTTTAATTCAAAATTTCACTGCACAAATTCTCTCAGGGTTGGTTTACCTGCATAGCAAAAGAGTAGTTCACAGGTATACTATCATACTTTCCTGAGTTCAGTTCATTGCAAAACACGGTAGAGTAATTAATTTTTATGGGATTATCTTAATTAATTTATTCTCTTCTCTCTCTGTCATTCTTCCTTTATTTTCATGTATGATATATACAGGGACATAAAGCCAGACAATCTACTTGTTGATTCCAACAACATTGTCAAGTTGGTTGACTTTGGTTTGGCTAAGCATGTAAGTCCTGGGATATCTTGTACATTATGCATTTACATGACAAAACTGAGGCCATTGATTTTTGTTAGAAAATCCCTCGATTCTAGTATCTGGATCATATTTTAGGATATAGATTGAGTTTTTCAAATTTTAAAGTTTTCTATTTTCAGTTAGTTGGTTGTAGTCCCTTATTTCTCTCTCCTAATTACTCTCTCTAAGTCTATTTATTGTAACCTTTTCCATTGGAATAAACACATCAATATCCAGTGAGATCATCTCTAACTTTCAATAACTTTCAAACTTGAGACTTACCATTTGCAGTAATTTAAGATGATGTTTCCTGTTTAGGATGGAGTGCGTGTCCCATAATATTGGTGGTTTTTTGTGACCTTTTAAATACCCTCTTGGAATTGATATGATAACCCCAACAGTCAGCAATATTGATGACTTAATTAATTATATCTCTATGTTGAATAGCTGGAAGAATCTGTGGGCAATCACTCCATATTGGGAACTCCATATTATGCAGCCCCAGAGGTATATATTTTCATTCTCTCAATTAATTATGCTTTACAAGGTATTTCTTAACAAACTTATTTCTAATTCAGGTTTTTGATAAAAGCATAGAATATCATAGCTCGCGTGAAGCTTATGCTGCTGATATATGGAGTTTAGGTTGTGTAATCATTGAAATGTTCTTAGGGGTGCATCCTTGGCTTGGTTTTGACCCGGTAAACACTTTTACCCTCCAATATATATATATATATATATATAGAGAGAGAGAGAGAGAGCTAATATTGCATTATTTGATAATATGACTTTTAATTTGCATACAAACTTAAAGAATTCAATTCTTTGTTATTTTCTGCTATAACTTTTTTAAAAAAAGTTAAGCAATGAACTGTTTTAATTAAAGAAATCTTTCTATTATTGATGCTTTACCCACACAAACACAACACATCTAATCTTAGAACAGCAGAGTCCTCAAGATGTGTATAACTTAGCACTTTGTTAGTATAAACAAAGCATATAATTTACTCTAAGGACTAATAGTATATCTTTAGATGTAACCTTAATGTAGTGCCTTGGTTAAATGCTAGGACAAGAGTGAGAAATTCAGGTATAATTTTTCAATATCAGATTAATTTTGGAATTATACGAGACATTATATCCCATATATATATATATATATATATATATCTGTTTGTGTATATCTTTTATTTATTAGTTAATGAAGTATATCACTAAAACAAAATCATTTACTGAGCAGGTGCAGGTCATCTTTAATGTTCATGTTAAAGAGCAACATCCACCTATACCAGAAAAGTTATGCCAAGAGGGTAACAATTTCCTTGAACTCTGCTTCATAAGAACTCCAGCTGACCGCCCATCTGCTTCAGAATTAATAAACCATCCCTTTGTAAAATCATAAACAACTTCGCTTGCTGATGGAAGAAAGTACAATTAGGGTTGATGGTGTTGGTAGTTTGATGGTGTTTGTAATATAGGATCCTGTTAACTTGTTTACAGTTCAAATAAATTACTTCTTGTGGAATTTTCCGTTGCAAAAGTTCAACCCAAAACATGGTTTATGTGAGATGATGAATTGTGTTTTTTTCCAACATCATAATTTTACACGTCTCATAACTTATTAATAATAGCTCTTTCATTTGTTATTGACAAACTATTGGACTTTTCTGATATTATTTTTCTTAGTTAGGATCTTGGTATAATTTTTCCTAATTTTAATCTAAGTCTCTATTGAGGCCATCGTCATTGCTTGGGATTATTTTGGGACACTTTAAAAGTATTTATTTACATAAATAAGACAAAACTCATCTCAAATAGTTACCTCGAATATCATAAATCATTAATGATATGAAAGGGCGAAAATGGATTGTGTCTTTTCATGGTGGCCTAGTAAAGGGTCCCATCATCCTTTTTTTTTTTTTTTTTTTTTTTTTTGTTAATGATTAAGAATTATTAATAACAAATATTTTATTTGCTTATCCCTTTCTTTTCCTTTGTAAAATTGTAAAACATGGTTGATAGTAGAGCTGGGAATTAGGGCCGGGCCCGCCCTACTGAGGGCCGAGGTAAGGAAAACATCTTTTTTTCAAAGCCCGGCCCGATGGTACCGGGCGGGCCGGCCCTACGGGGCCTGAAAATTACTATTCCAAATTTTAACTTTTTTTTTCTTCGATTTTTTCAAAGAAATATAATTAATAAATTGCAACCATTAAAGTTATAATCTATCAAATAAATGTTATCAACATTAATATCTAAACAATATAAATTATTCAACAAATAAACACATTCATTAATTTGTAATAAAAAAAATAAACACAAAGAATATGTTTTTTTCCTTTTTTTCCAAAAAATATTAAACAAAGGAATTGCTTTATGTATACCCCCGACAAAATGCCTTTTTCCTCTTGTAATTTTCTGTGTGTTTGCAGATTTCTTAGGTTCATGCATGATTTAAGCGACGGGTAAAAATAATTATACTTATTTTACACAAAATATATTTATAATTTATTACTTATATAATATTGTAATACCAAAGTATGTGTTTATTTAATATGAAAATATCCCTTTTTTAAAATTTATAATAACTAATTATGTGTTTTAATACAGAATAATAATAAACATAAAAAAGGGTTATAGTTTAAACTAAAAAAAAACTAAGTAATTACAAATAAACACATTCATTAAGTAAAAGTCTAAGTAATTAATTTTGTTTTTTTTTTAAAAAAGCTACAGTTAAACAGGTCTACAGGACCGGCCCGAGGCCCTGCAGGGCTGGCCCAATTAAGTCCGAGGCCCTAGAGGGCCGGCCTTGCAGGGTCTATTTCAAATTTCTGGCCTATTTTTCAAGCCCGAGCCCTACAGGGCCAAGGCTTAAACGGACCGGCCCGACGGGCTTGGCCCGATTTCCCGGCTCTAGTTGACGGGGGACGAATTTTTAAACTTATGTTCTCTTTTTCGTCCCAAAAAAAAAAAGCCTTGCGGTCTTTAAAAGAAAGAAAGAAATAAAATATAGAGTAAAATATTCTAATCATACTTCTACTTATCTTAATTAAGTACAAATCCTTGCTATTTTGAAAATATATACTTTAGTTCAAACTATTAACACTATTAAAGAATATTCTAAAAAGATTCTCCAAGTACTTTTAATTAAAAACTATATCAAAATAAAAGGAAAATACCAGAAAAATATTATTTGAATTTCAAAATCGTAAATAGGTGATTTCCCAATAAAATGAGTTATCAATTGCTTTCTTGCTCTTTTTAATCTCATTCTTGTGGTTGTCAATAGGATTTTGAAGTTCAAATGATACTTTTCAATCATTTTCCCTAGAATACATCTCATTTACTAATTTAGCCCTCATTATACCAAACCTCTATTTTATCTTTTAACACTAACATTTATTAATGATCTATTTAATATGTTTAGTTGTTTACTAAATTTAGAAAAAGCTTAAGCAATTTTTACTTCAAAAATATTATTTGCTCTGATCCTAAATAAAAGACAAAGTTGATTTTTTTGGAGAGATTAAGGAAGCTAATTAAATTACTTTAAAGTATTTACATTTGTCATTTTCTTTTTCAAAACTATTTTGTCTAACTTATAAACTGATATATAATCTAAAAATATACAATATATGATATGATTAAGTAACCTATTTAGCTTCCTTAATCTTTCTAAAAAAGTCAACTTTGTTTTATATTTATGACTAGAGGTAGTAACAACTTATCAAAAATTTGAGTTAATTTTCTTAAAAACATATGCTTAATGATATATATTTAATACTTTCTCTTAAATATTAATTATGGGAGATATTAATTTCTCTGCAATTAGTAGAGTACGTTCTTTATATTGTATTTAAAAAAAATTAAAGAAAAAAAAAAAAAGAAGACTAGAAAAGAAGTTTTCAGCTACTCCATGATTTATGTGGTTTATGAGTTTAATTTGGAGAATAGTATAGGACTTTATCAAAGCGAAGACTCGAAGCTTACCAGTTTCCTCACCTTTGAAACTGATACAATACCCCACAATGAAAATCTAAGAAAGAGACAAATGGAAATATGATGAAACCCCATCCATATAATACCCTGTACAGAAGGGAATTCATGGGAAGGAGAGAGTCGCACAAAAGGAAATTCAGTAAAGGGCATTCTGGTCTTTTCATAATATTGATTTGATGCATATAAACTAAGAAATACATCAAGATTTCATTCAAATTTTCTGCCATACTAACTTTTAAAACTCATTAGGTATTATCACTCTTTTTTTATTCCCATTCATTTTGTTTTTGTTTTATTTGTTTTTAATCCATCAAAATGTTCAAAGCGGCTGGGTTTGTAACTCAATGCCACCAAACTCTCCGCTTAGGTCCTTTTCAAGCGGGGGAAAAAATCAAGCAAACTAATCGGATGTGGATAGTTGCTCCGTACTAACATTCTCACAGGAGTTGGGTATAGTAGGAGGGACTAGTCTTTTACAATGTGCAAATGAAGGTTCATATTCTGCTAGTAGAGGTACCCACATTTACTATCTGAGTGTTAGTTTTAAGGCTCGTTTTGATTAATATTTATAAAAATGACTTTTATCGTGAAACTCAATTAATGTAATGTAATATATATGTTTGGAGTTCTCACACTTAACTATGATCCTTCCATCCTGAATATCAGTTTTAGAGGGAAGAAAAAAAAAATGGTAGATTGAGGATCAAAAAAGTCGGCTATTGTGGACATCACAATTTGACCACTGTTTGAAAAATAACCGAATCAATTTTTCTGGCAAACAAGAGAATCAATTTGATTACTCTCCTAAATCTTGGGAGTATACTGATCTACGAGATCAATTTATATATACTTATTCTTTTTTTTTTTTGGTGAAAATATTTATCTTGTTTTTATTAACCCTAAACTTCGAAAGATATCCCGATAATGCAGCTCGTGAGTCCCATCTCGGTAGCTCATAATCACCCGCAGACAGTGGGTAATACAATATAGCCATGTGCTACGGGAGAGGAATCAGTGTGCAGATTGGTTGACTAATTTTAGTTTGACGCATGTGGAGGCTCCGGATGAATCCCATTTCTCTAATCCACCTAGGGCTTCATTGCCTCCTTGTTGCTGATCTGGCAGGAGTATGGCATGCGAGGAGAGGCCTGCGACTTTATTCATTGTTTTAGTTTCTTTGTTTCATTTGCTTAGGCGTTGTTTGCTCATCAAAAAAAGAGGGGGGGGAATTTCCCTTAGAAACATAAATGCTAGGACTTTACCTCCCGTCGCTTTCATTCCCTTCCCCTCCTCTTATACCAAACAGGGGGGGGGGGGGGGGGGGGTGCCCTTAGAAACATAAATGCTAGGACTTTACCTCCCGTCGCTTTCATTCTCTTCCCCTCCTCTTATACCAAACAAGCCCTTAAACATTATCTAGCTTTGATTGCTTTGGTCCATGTGCTTATGCTTATACACATGGTACGTGCATTTCCTCCATCCTGAACAAGCATTGGATATCTTGACTTCATTGAGTAGTTGAGTCATCAATATACTTTACTAATGAACATGCTTTTATGTATAAACTTGTTCTCAAATATGATTTGTTGCTTCAATATAATGATCAAGCAGTGCAATAAACGGAAACAAGATATCTTGCACACTCAGCTCTTCAAATTGTACGAATTTGTGCGGGGTCGTCGACAGAATTACAATGATGCAAATAATTCAATCTCTTCTACCGCCAACTTTGCCCAATTGTCGACAGAATTATGATGAAGCAAATAATACACATGGTGTGCGTTTTTTTTTTTTTTTTTTTTTTATATATAAAAAGAAATCATGTGAGACCTCGTACAAAAAGTATGAGAAGTTTAACTATGTTAACCGAAGTGTCATTGTTACCTCATTTTAAGAAGTTTATACTCATAATTGCACCCAAGTAAATGGTGCTCATTTGAAAAAAGTTTTTCGATATTTTTGCAACTGAATTAATTAACCCATTTTCTAATGTTCTCAGAACGGGTTTTCAAGAGTTTTGAAAAAGATGCCAATGATGTAACTAAGTGGTACAAAATCTCCATATCTCTTATGTAAATAGAAGGTAATCCCTCCCTATAATATCAAAGCCGTCGTGGGTGCCTATCCCTTTAATTTGGAAAAAAAAAAAAGGAGAGTTATGAAAAGGAGCAAGTTTATCATTCAAAAAAGAAGCCTATCCATGCAACTTGCAAGTATAATATATTTTCCCCCTCTTTCTTTAATTTCTATTCAACGTAATTTTCTTCCAATCACATGCAAGTATAATAATGTTTGGTTGCATGTTTCATGTAAGAAAGCCTCTTCCTATATTGCATTCGCACTTCGCCACTTTTTTAAAACGGAATAAATTTTTATTATTGCTCATACTATGAAAAATTATCTATACCATATCAATAAATTCAGAACCTTTTGATTTTTAAGTTAAATAAACTCGCACATCTATGACGGTTAAGTGAAATTTTCTCAGAAAAGAAATAAAAAAAATTGATTGAATTTTAATTGGATGGTGAAAATTCAAAGTCCTGCCGGTGGCCAACACATGCTCTTATGAATTTTTATTGGATGATGAAAAATCAAAGTCCTAAAGTTGAGAAGTTCGGTAAAAAAGGAGGTGAAGAATGAAGATTTGTTGGTGAAAAGTTCAACCAAAAACATATATTATTATATGAATAGTTTTTAATTTATCCAGCATCATAATTTTAAGAAAAAATTGCTAATAAATCCCTATTTGATTTTTTTTTTTACTTGGAAGGACCTGAGTTTATTTTAAGGACCTATATCCTTTAGAGCACATATGAATGAGAATGAAATACTAAAACGTACATACCAACCTACCAAACCACTTAGATACTCTTGCACTCTCTTCCCTTGCATCACCGCTCACTCTTCATCTTCCATAGGTCTTCGGCCACCGATTGCTGTTCACCCTCCTCTCTCACATCAATGCTTTTTAAACATCTCCTTCATTTCTTCGATATAATCACATTAACACCCTGTTCCACAAACTAATTTGTATATATAGATCTATGGGTTTAATTTCTAGAGGTATGTGTGTGAATGGCTGGAAGTTTAAGGAAGAGGAAACTTGGAAAGTTTATTTGCACTATAAGGGAAGATGGTTTGCACATGAGAGAAGATCATTTGCACTAGCTAACATAATTTGCACATTTTGGCTTAATCTTGGAACACACAGGAAGATATTTGCACACAGGGAAGATGAATTACATACAATGGAAGTTAAATTGCACACAGGGAAGATGAATTGCACGTAGGGAGATATATCACACCTAAGAAAATTGTTTGCACAAAAGGGAAGACCATTTGCATCAAGGGAAGGTCGTTTGCACAAAGCATAATTTGCACATTATGACTTAATTTTGGGATACAATGAAAAATATGTGCACATAAGGAAGATGTATTGCATACATTGGAAGTTAAGTTGCACATAGGGAAGATATAAATTGCATATAGAAAAGATATATTGCACATAGGAATGATTATTTGCATACAATGGAAGATCGTTTGCATTAAGCATATTTTACACATTTTGACTTAATTTTGGGGCACAAGGGAAGGCATTTGCACACGAAAAGATGAATTGCATATAAAAGAAGTTAAGTTACACATAAAGAAAATGCATCATATAAGAAAAGGTATATTGCACGTAGCGACGATGAGTTACAGGTGGGGAATATCGTTTTCATATATAATAGTTTGCATATTCTAGGTTAATTTTGTAACACAAGGGAATACATTTGCACATAAGAAGGATATATTGCATCCAGGAAGATGAATTGCATTAATAGAAATTTTTTACAGAAGGAGCAATTTAATCCTTATATCTATTCCTCAACATCTTTAAAAAAAAAAAAAAAAAAAACCTACGCTACCGTTGGGCAATACATTTTAAGCAATTTCTCCTGATTTAAAAGCACTAAATGGATATAGAATTCACCATTCCTTTTTTTTTTTTTTTTTTTTTGGGGGGGGGGGGGGGGGGGTGTGGGGTGGGACAAAGAACGAGAGAGACACACATGGAAAAAAATCATAAATAAATGTATCGTTTCTTCAAGACCTAGAACCAAAACATATATTCAAACGACAGCTAATAGAACCACCCAAAGAAAATTTTAACAACAATCTGATGGAGACTTGGTGGTATGGGATACCAAGTCCCACATTGAGTAGAATGAGATGCTCAATGGGTTATTTAAGTGGGTTGGTTCTCCCACCCTAAACACTAACTTTTGGGGTAGGGTTCCCCCATCCCACTTAGTACTCATCAATTGGTATTATTGCCAATTATTGACCTCTCTGAAGAGGGCTACCCATATAGGGTTCTGACCACTAGGAGGTCAAGTGAAGTGCCATGTCGTCGGGACGCCAGTTTCCCATTGGGACCAATTGATAAAGACTTGGTATTATGAGTATGAGATACTAAGTCCCAAATTGAGTAGAATGGGATGCTCAGTGGTGGGCTGGTTAAGGTTCTTCATCCCACTGAGGTGCCCATCATAATCCAAGACAGAGTATTTGATGGGTCAATAACAGTACTCACTGAACACTTGGAACATAGGCAAAAAGGGGGGATATTTCAGGTGTTAGTAATGTTCTATGTAGTTTGAAATGACAATGGATTGAATTGCAAATTTTCATTAGTCTTCCAACAGGCATAATGCAAAACGAGTCAAAACAAGCAACATTACTAATTTGTCTGGTCTGGCAAAATCCTAAACTGATGTGAAACAAATTTCACTTTCATCTGGGTGTTAAAAAACAAAAAACAAACTCACGAGGATCGTGAGTTATGAAAATTTTGCCAGTCACAACATAGGAAATGCTAGGATAGCTTATTCAGCTTACGAACAGCACTCAAGGTTGGAATCCAAATAGGCAAGTATATACTATTTTCTAGTATGTACTAACAAAAAAGCCACGGACACTCACACTTTGGACGAGATCAGCAGATCCAAATAACTTATTGTGAATGTGAACCACACTGCTCAGGATAGACTCTTCCAGCTGCTTCCATTCTTCCACTGATGCTTCACATGCCTCAGTAGCTTCCATCTGAGAGATACAGATTTCAGGTCGTAAACACAAGACCACAAAAAGTAAGAAATTCATGTTGACTATCACCTTGTTGGTGGATATCTCTTCAGCAGAAAAATCTTTCCACTCTGAAAATGTTTCCGTTGTAAAAGACTTTGACAGAGACGATATGTCAACTTCAGTAACTCTCAATTTGAAAAGCTCGGGGCTTGAACTTGAACTGTTGGGAATCATGATCACTCTTTGATTTTGCTTGAGCTTTCATACTCATCCAAAGCCTGGCGAATTTGTCAAATATCTTGTCCAAGAGCTGATGCACCCAATATAGTAAGAAGTAAGCAAAATAATTATTTCTACCAAAATGAATGAATTAACCGACATAAAAAAACAAGGAGAGGTACCTGACCAGATAGGATTCGTCATCCAACACTTTTGAGTTAAACGATATTATGCCAGGCAGCAACTCTATAGTGCATTACAGAAACCTGTTTTTCATGATTCAGTTACTAACTGAAAAACAAGACAAGTTGATTTTGTGCATGTACAAATCATATGGGTGCAAGTACAGACCTTCTTATAAGAAGCAATGCCACTGGAAAGAGTAACAAGCCTCTCCAGCATACCTGTATCCACTGAATAAAAACCTGTGCCACAATCTATTCTGTATGAAGGCAGCATGTACAAACTCCTGTTGTACTTAACAGAAATCAGTTTGTTCAAAGCACCACGAGGAAATCTCATAAGGTTGTAAATAGTTTCCTGCAGGGTTACAAATGTCAGTCATCAAGTCAAAAGAAGAAAATAAATCAAGAAATACCAAATTCAGGGAAAAGATACCATAACAAAGTTAATGTTGTCCAGCCCAACTCTACTCAAATATTCATTTTCCAAGGCACTTGACAGAATCAATGACAATCCCAATTTCATCTCAAAAACAGCAACTTGTATTGGTTGAATTATATCATTAAATGCACTGTATTCATCTGTCAATCGATCGATGAATCGACTTGCTGTTTCCTGAAATTGAAAATAGGAAAAAACATTAATAATAAATTTATTAGATCATGTGGAGCCATTTAAAGCACAAATCAATAACTAAGAAGTTGGAAAGGAGATTAGAAAATAAATACACCAATGGTAAAACAAGAAAAGATGAGCTAAGGAGAAGATGAGCTTTTGGCCTCAGCCACAACGTTCTCTGGCCTCGGTTAGAAACAAGGCAGAAACTTTTTGGCATCAGTCAGAAATAAGATAGAAAATTTTTGGCTTCAGCCACAACTGTAACAACCCAAGAATTTAAGAAATTTTAAAATTCACAATAATACAATAAGATTAGATTTTTGTTATCCCTATTATTGCCTGAATGTTTATTTAATCTTTAATTATTATGTATAGATTATTTATTGTGAGTTTTGTTATAAAAGTGGATTGATGGTTTGGTGGGAAATATTTAATTGCCTACTTATGGGTCGGGGGGTTTAATCCTATGTGTGTTTTATTTTTTTTTTTTTTTTTTTTTTTTTATGTTGCCTTATTGATATGAAATTACCAAAAAGCTCTTCTTTAAAATTAAATAAATAAGTGACCCAAAAGATATTTTAACCTACTCCCTCTTTTCTTATTTTTCCCTTTACATCTCTTAAACACGGTTGAGCATAGGAGACCGAGTAATTTTCGAGATTCTTCCGAGCCTTCTTTCTTCTTCTTCAGCGTTGCTTTTCTCCTCTAGGTTGCCGATGGTTTGGGTGGATAGCCTTGATCATCTTGCTTCTTTGCTCTTCTATATCTTCTAGCCTCGTCGTCACCTTTGTCCTTGCCATGAAAGTTGATTTCCTTCCCTGTTTTGGCTAGTCGCTGGTCAGTGGAGTTTTGCCTCTCCTCCTTTCTCTCTTCTTGCGTGTTTGACTGATTGGTATGTTCGAGACTTCTTCCCTTCTTCCCTTATGTTATGTTTGTGTGTAGTTGGTTGGATTAAGGGTGCTTTGGTTCATCTTGTTTCTTTCTACTGTTTTGTATGTTCGGAAATAGTTGGGAATGGAATTCTTTTCTGCAATTGCTGGTTCAAAAGTGGAAGAAAACTGGGGATTTCCAATCTAACTATTAAAAAAAAAAAAAAGAAGAAGATCTATTTTAATGAGAATTTTGAACTACTTTTCATTAGAATAATATGAATTTTTGGTGTTGATTTCCGTTAGGTTAAATTGATTAGTAATAAAGAATAGTGTTAGAAAGTATAATAAATTTTATGTATATATATTTTGACATTTTAGAATAACGGGTCACGAGATTTGGATAGTCGGAAGTTTAATTGAGTTGTTTGATCATGGTTGTACATAAGGTGTTTGTCAAAATGCCTGAAAGAAAGTTTGTAACCAAATAAATAGATGAAGCTAGTGTTACCTCCCTCTTTTTCTTAATTTCTTTTGTTTGTTGTATGTGTTGAAAAGGTTGGGAGTTGTATATGGTTGCTCAAATTGTGTTAGTTGCTAATAAGATTGACTCCTTGTATTGTTGTTGGCTAGGAAGGGTTTATGGGATGGGACTGCTTGTTTTCTTTTTAAAAAAAAATATTATTTAGGATGCATATGAAATTTGTTAATAACACAAGAGAGATGGTCATTGAGTGTCCATAATGTGCTGATGAAACTTGTAAAACTATTTGGCTGTGTGGTTGATCATTGATGAGTTATGATGATGTATTAGACTATTTAGTTTTTAAATCCAAGGTCATATCTTGCGTGATGATGTTGTAAAAGGCATATATGTGTGTGTATATACATATGAATCATTCTTTACATCTATTGAATTGGTATGAGCTTAGAACAGTGGATGTGCTTATAGGCTCATTGAAAGTTATTACCATATAATCTAAAGAAATTGGATTGATACTTGCAACATTGGTGACCATAATAATAGGATGGGTATTGCTAAATAAGTAGCAGTGCGGATTTAATTAAATGGGTTCTTTGAATTTTCATAAAGGTTGTGAGAGAGGAATTACAATAGCTTTGTTTGGGCATCAGCACGTGAGAAGTGGATTCATAAAGGTTGTGAGAGAGGAATTACAATAGCTTTGTTTGGGCATCAGCATGTGAGACGTGGACCCCACATGAATGTTGCTAGTAAAGTGAATTGTAGGTATTGGGCAACTTAGCAAGTGAGTGAATAGCGTCCCATTATAATTTTTTATAAATGATAATTCTACTAGTTGTCATATTTTGATGTGAATTACCATATTTATGACTTTGTGAAGGGAAGTTATCATATTTGTTTCATTTTCTTATTATGCTAAACGAGTAAATATTGATGGCTTTATTCGTTATTATTTATCTCCTTCCAATAATTCATGATTTTGCACTTAAAATGGTAAGGAGACTTTTGAGATATTTTTCATAAATTTCATATTGAAATTATCTTGCAGTTTGGAAAGTTCATTCGCTAGAATCTATTATTTGAAAAGGATTTTGTTGTCATATTGAATTTGAAGGAAAGCTTGAGATATTGTTATTGAAATTTCATACTGAGGTATCTTATTACGAAGTATTTGATATGAGCTATCATTACCTCGACACAAAGGGACTTTTTATTGCTTTTGATAAATTAGCCCCAACCATGTTTGAAAACGTTTTTGAGAGGACTGAACACAGAACGCTGGTTACTAACAGCAGTACTGTTAGTCCTTGGTGCACCATGGTTAACCTCGAGCTCGCTTGGTATTCGTGGGATTTGTTCTCACGCTTTTTAACTTGTTTTCGTGGCTTCGCCACGCTTGGTTACTTACCCTCGTGGACTGTGTGTCCACTCTTGTTTTCGTGGCCTCCAGCCGCGCTTGGTTAGTTACCTTCGTGGACTGTGTATCCACGCTTGTTATTCCGTTCTGTTGAAGTCCTACTAAAAGATGAGATTTGAGATTTACTGTTTTAAACTGATTTTGTTAAACAAAATGTTTTGTTACATATCTCGAATTATTTGATTGATGATCCTCTATAGAGTTTTATTGTTTTTCCATGATCATATGATGTAGAAATTGTGATTTATTTCTATATTGTCATTATTAAAAGATAAATATGTTTAAATTATTTTCTCCTATATTTCACTAAGTTATATAAATGGGACGTTATTCACGAAAAATTATTTTTGGTCTCAGAGCGGCTGACTTGGATCCTCTTGGTGATCACTGAAGGTCCATACTGATGTTCGAAGTTGAAGCGTCATGTTGAAAATTCTCAGTTAATGTAACATTCATACTTTTGTATTTATTGTTGTAATTTAGGTGCTCCACGTATGCTATAGATAGGGTACTCACCTGATTTGCATGTTGTGTATTTGATGATAAGGAGCAAAGCTCCTCTTGGCAATATCAGACTATTGTAGAATTTTTGGGGGGTCCTGCTTGCAAGGGTGATCCTATCAAATTTTCTACAAAAGTTTATTAGTTATGTGAAATATGTTTATCGTATTTATTTTACATATATTGTAAACATGTCTATATATAAGTATTAGAAATTCTTTATGTTTTAAGGCTTAAGGAATGTGAGTTCACTCACATTCTGTGTCAGTCACCCCTAAATTTTTGGGGCGTGACAACAACATTCTCGGCCTCCGCCAAAAATATGATAGAAAGTTTTTGGCCACAACCAAGGCTTCTCTTGTTTGTAACAAACAACAAGTAATTGAATTTGTGTGCTTTGAGGTCAAAAGCGATTCTAGGGCTTTAAATATTGAAATTCAAGAACAACAACAACGACTTTCTTCACTTCTATGGCGATTTGAGAGCTTCTTTTTGCCGAGTTTGGTGTTCTTGAAGGAGATTCAAGTGGAGATTGAAGATTTTAAGAGATTCAAGCTCATTTCCCTTGGTTTTGTTGATCCATTTCCCTTACTTCTTCATTTTTTGATATGGCTATAACTATTTGGTGTATTTGTGGCTATTTGCTGCATATGATTAGCTAAACTTTTCATTCTATGATTATTTTGAACATTTGTATGGATTAAGACTTGAATATACCTCTCTTTTGGTAACTAATGATATATATATGTGTTGACTTTATCGTTTGCTTGATGCTTTTAAGTATTTGGCCACCATTTAGACTAATTTGTTCACTTGGGTTTGACTTGAGAGAACTAATCTAGGTGTAGAACTTGGTTAAAATCATATTTGACTTGAAGTTTAATTGATAAATATATTTACTAACACTGCATTGTCACATTCAAGTTGTTACTTAAAGTTGATTTTCATTCATTGTGGCAAGAGATTGTGCATTTTAATGAAAAGAGAAACTTGATTTTGACTTGAGAGAGTTTTGCCATGTGCTTTTAAACCTTAGACTAACACATTACATTGCAATACTATTTAAGAGGAAATTAATCAAGTTTTATGAAGTACAAGTGGGAGAAATAATCCTAGGCCCCATTTCATCTTTTAAGTTAAAGAATCACACTTGTTTATATTAATTTTTAGTTTATGTTTATTTTAGAGTTTCCCTTCGCTCTTGATATTTGTATCACTCAAATTAGGTGAAGGTGTGATAATCGATACTTAAACAGGTTTTGAAACCAAATCCTTGTGAAAACGATACTTTACTTGTCACTTTATTATTGGTGCGACCCGTGACACGAACATGTGGCTGGCACAAATTTTTCTCTTAAGAAAGATGTGCTAATTTTAGAAAACCCAAAAGGCTACACTCCCACTTGATACTTCCCAATCTCAAAGAGAGAGAATCTCTTCCTCCTTCCTCCTTCTATAAACCAAATTATTATATCTTGATTGCTTGAAGATGAATTGATGTTTTATGTTTGTATCTTGAATTATGGATTATGTTTTTGAATTTTTTATAAGTTAAAAGATTGACACTAGAAAGACAAATTTAATAACTCATATATATATCGGACTTTCAGCCATCTTAAGAAACACAATTTTTCAAAAAAAGTAGTGGGCCCAAGGGTTGGCCTGCTAACCCCGCCATTGCGAGTTTAGGGTTGACATTTTGCCACCCCGCAAAAGTGAGGGCCGCATAAACCTATACCGTGTGGCCCATGAACTAGCCCACATTCCCAACTCCCCGAGTAGTTTATCTATTTGTTTTTGTCATGGATGATTTAAAAGAAAGTTACCCTACCGTGGAGGAATGAGATAATAATTTTGTTCTGGTTAGTTATAATTTAGCTTCTTCCACATTCATTGATAAAATATCACTAGCTCATATGAAAACACTTTTATTTCAGTTAATTTCAAAAGATTTGAAATTTCAATGCACCTCTAGGTCAGAATAAAATTAAGTTTTATTGGTGAAAATACAATGATGCCATTACTTTGTTTTTTTGAATTTATTTATTTGTTTTATAAATGGTGATATTTGTCTTGTAAATTTCTTTATTTGTCTCGTGAATAGCCAAAATTTTTTGACTCCCTAGATTCTTCTAAATATTTTTATTTGTTTTGTGAATATCTTTATTTGTTTGGTAAATTCTGTTATTCCTCTTTTAAAATGCCAAAATGTTCTTGTTAACTCCTTGATTTTCTTTGAACCTTTTATTTGTTTTGTAAATGCTCTTATAAAAGAAAAAAAAAAAGAGCAAAGGCATTATTATATTTTTACTGAAAAAAGTTAATTTTATTTTGATTTAGGGGTACATTGAAATTTTAAAATCTTTTAAGGTTGAGTGAATAAAATTCCTTCCATGCACTCAGTGATATTTTCCTTTAATCATTGTGCTTTATGGATTATTTATTTATTTCTTTTCGTCACTAATTTTAAAGAAAAATACCACTTGAATTTTAAAAATGTAAATAAGTGATTTCCAATTACTTTACTATTTATGTTAAGGGATAGATTATTCTACCTACTCCTATTTTACCTACCTTTATCTACCACTCTTAATACCGTTAGATCATGATCTCATCCAACGACAGAAATTTAAGGGATAAACATTCTTCCCCTTCCCCTTTCCCCCTCTCTCACGACCTCCCATACTTCTCAGTTGTTTTCGCCGGATTAGAACGAACAAACAAGGAACTTCCGAACTCATATACACTGCTGCGTGAGATTGATCAGAAGGCAACGAACGGAATTGATCTATGCGTGCGCGTTGTGTGTGTTTTTGTTTTGATCTGAGATAATCCGGTCTCTTCATTAGGTTTCACCATGGCATCGAAGCGGATCTTGAAGGAACTCAAGGATTTGCAGAAGGATCCGCCTACTTCTTGCAACGCCGGTATCGCATTATGTCTCTCCTTCTTTATCTTTATTATAATGTTTCAAACTCACTTGATTTTGTAAATTTTTTTGCAGACGGTTTGATTTTGCTTCTATATATTCTATAATTTTCGGTGCCTGTTCTGTTTTGCTTTTTTAGTGGTTCGGAAGCTCGAGTCGAAGAACGCTTTAATTGTTGGGACATCTGGTTATGTGTTGTATGTAGCTGCGAACTTTAAGCCAAATTGGTAATTACAATCCATTCTTTTCTTATATTATGATTCGTCTATCATCGTTAATTGTTGAAATTAATAGTTATTTTCGGTAAGAATTGACAGTTAATGTATTCCTGTACAATATATGCCCCCAAATTAACAATTAACGTTTTGGCCACAGTCTGGTTGAATGAAAGAAAGAAACATTGGTGGCTATTTGAACTGATCATACCCATGAAAATTCTCAACAGTTCACTCACTGATGCCTCTTCTACTAGTTGTTTTCTGATATTTGTGGATTTATTTTTTGTATTTCATTATTTATGTTATTAATATTTGCTGATATTGGCTCTTTTCTATCTGAGCTTCAGTTTTGCTGGACTTTAAGACCATATGCTGAAAACACATTAACTAATTCCATGAGTTCTTTACTGCTGATACATTCTTCTTTCAGTACAAGGATGAAGATAATTTCTCAAATTCCGTTTGTTAATCTTCTTCAAGTCGGCCTTAATGGTACTGGACCTTCGTGATTATTGTTAATTATTAATTATTGCCATTTTAGATTTGATGTCAGCTAGTTCAGTTTCATTGTGAAAATACTATGACTTGCTTTCCTTTCTTGAAGGATGAGAGGATTGAGCATGTTTTTAGCCATTTTCAAAAGGACTTTGAAGGTGGTGTTTCCGCTAAGAATCTGGGTGAGTGTTAGAAATAATAGATTGTAGATAGAAATGAATGAGCTGTATTTGCAAGATTTGACTTCTCTCCTTTACCCCTTCTCATCCTTTTCCCTCCTTTTCCTTTTTTGTTGTTGAATTAAGATTTCAATGATCCAAATTTACCATCTTTTTTACCATCCCTTTCTATCCTTTCTTATTATAATAATATTTTTAACATATGATAAATCTGTACCGTTGAGATCTTAATCTAACGATAGAAAAAGGAAAAAGAGGGAAAAGGATAGGAAGGGTAGAGAAGAGAAGCCAGGTCCGTATTTGCACATACAAATGTGATGGCATTTGATATGAATAAATTTTTCAGGTGCAATAATTGGTGGCTATGGTTCTTTCTTCCCTGCCTATGAATGCTCTCCTTTTTGCTCTCATCCAAATACCTCTCAAAAGAACTGCATATCACCAAAATCTCCTTACAATCGCCATGTGGAGGTATTTGATTTATTTTCTTTTCACCTGACCATTTGATTGGAAAGTAATATATGTTGTTGACTATGTCAAGTTCAGAACAACTCCTATTTGCTTGATACTGTGGTTATGTTATTATGCAGGCTGCATCTGACAATTCAACAACTCTTTCACACGTGTCTCCTTCTACAAGGCTTGGAACTGCCCTGTGTATAGGTGCTGAAACGTGCTCTTTGAAGAATGATAGTACTAATAAGTCTGGAAAATCAGCTTTTGGTTACAGGAATCACTTGTAATTTTCTTTAGTTCGATGTACCTATTTCGTTGTAATCATCCCAGATTTGTAACAGACCAATTGCCATATCAATAAAATTGATTATTTTCTTTCAATAATTGTATTCTTGCATTAACCATAACAAAAAATCTATAAATAAATAACAGAAACTATAACACAAATTTTATAAATAAAGAACTTAATCCACAAAAAAAAAAAAAAAAGTGGAACGGTATTATAATCCACCCTTTGATTTAAATTGTATTATAATCCCCACACACACACACACACACACACACACACAAAAATCTATAATTAATGCATATTAATTTCTTTGCAGGTGCGCTTATTATGTCCTCGTTTTTTGCAATGTCCGCAAATATTGGTTTGCTTTTACGCTTCTTCAATTCCGCTACGAATCCTTTTTCGGCCTTTCACCTGGAAGAGTTCTGGCTTCAAAAGGAAGTCTCGGAATCCAGAACTGTGTATACCAACATATCCCCTGCAAAATAAAAAACAAAGCAAATGAGGCAGCAAGAAAAGCATCTGCACTTAGCAAGTCATAGTATTTTAAAGCATAGCATCAGCAATATCAAAAGAATATAGATGATAGAGCTGCATTTAAAATGCTTTCTAAAATAAAAATAGGCAGAACATAAGATTGTTTCTTGGTCATGATAATTTGCATAAAGTGTGGCAATTACAGTTGCTAAGAAACAAATCAACGGAGTTATTCACAAATGAGGCAGCAAGAAAAGCATCTGCAGAATCAATTTGTCAGCTAAAAGCTTTTATAGGCAGATGTTAAGGGATCGAAAAAACTACAAAAGTCTGGATACGCTTTCCAACAAGGCCACGTGATGCTTTGTGGAAAAACGCATTTAGTCTTGCTAGTCCTTATCCTTGCTAGCCACTTACTCTGACTCGCACTCACGTCATAGTATTAGGTGGCGATTATTAGTTGAAAAGTCTGCTGCATGTTTGCTTAGCTGGTATCAAGGCTACAATAATTCATTGTCTTCAATTGATCTTTCATGGCAACCCATTTTGGCTACAAAATATATTCAGGGCATTGCGTGTTTATCATTTTCAGTCAGAATTAGCCTCATAATTGATTATGTTTTAAACAGCACGAACAGCATATTTATATATATAAGAACAAGAAGAATATAAAGAGTAACAATAGGAATTTGGGAAATTATCTTCATCCTTGTACTTTCAATGGTAGTAGGAACTAGACTTCTCAGAAGCCAAAATATTAAAGCATGTAGGATATAGCATCAGCAATATCAAAAGAATATAGATGATAGAGTTGCATTTAAAATGCTTTCTCAAATAGAAATAGGCAGAACATAAGATTGTTTATTGGTCATGGTAATATGCATAAAGTGTGGCAATTACAGTTGCTAAGAAACAAATCAACGGAGTTATTCACAAATGAGGCAGCAAGAAAAGCTTTTATAGGCAGATGTTAAAGGATCGAAACACTAAGTGTTCTAGATGACACAATGTGTTTCTGAATTTATTTTCCATTGCAGGTATAGAAATCATACGCTGCCTTCACCTTATTAATTTGAATCAGTTTCTGGCAAAAAGAAGCTTAATTATGAACATTGCATTATATCTCCCTTCCATTTTATATATCTAAACGTGAACCCAAAAAAATGGTACAGTCATAGGTCACACAACTTATGAACTTTCATAAACTTAACCGTAACCCCACCACAGAGGAACTTTCCCTGAAGTCCAGCATAACTTCAATCCAACCCAAAGTAGAAAAACAAAACCAAGGGGCGAAATTTTGATGGGTAACAAGGACAAAAAATGAGACCGACCTACAAGAAGAGTCCCCAAACTCTCCGAAACCCAAAAGAGTGCTCACTGAAATGAGCTTGACGGAAAGTTCAAACGGATTCAAAACCTTCCCACTGCACTGTGCAATTTTCTTGAGCATAACAGAGAATAGGTGGATTTTTGTTTCTCGATTTTACAAGTCGACATAGATATACAAAGGATCGGTACATATTATTTCAAATACAAACTAAAGAGAGATACATCCACCTACGTACAGGCAACATAAAGGGAAAACGTGAAAAACAAATACCTAACCAAACATGATGAAGACAAATCTGAGAGTAGGTGAAAGCGCTGAGGATCTTACACCGGTGAGAGACGAGTGCAACGAGGACTGGCGAGCACAGAGACGACGAGGACCGGCGAGCATAGCGATGAGCTGATGAAGCGACCGCGACGAGTCAGAAACAGGACCAAAGTTTATTTTATACGTTAGATCCTCACCGTTGGATGACATGATAATCTAACGGTTTTCAGAAAGGTAGGCAAAAACAGGTAAGGTACGAGTAGGCAGAATAAAATTCCTTCCTTGCGCTCAGTGATATTTTCCTTTAATCATTGTGCTTTATGGATTATTTATTTATTTCTTTTTGCCACTAATTTTAAAGAAAAATACCACTTGAATTTTAAAAATGTAAATAAGTGATTTTACACCAAAATGAGTTGTCAATTACTTTACTATTTATGTTAATCTCATTCTTGTTGTTGTTAACATAATTTTGAAGTTCATGTGGAATTTTTTTTGGGTCAAAATTCCCTAATTTTAATGAACTCTTTATTTTCATGATTTTTTTTTTAACCTTTACAATTTTCATATATTCGTGACGTGTTTTTTATCGTCACCGTGGAATATCGGGGAAGCAACAACTTTTGTTTGTTTGTTAAAAAATGATTTTTTTTTTTTTCTTAAACCAAAATTAGATGGAAGGCATATAGTCAACATTTCAATTTTTATTACTCCCCCTCATTCTCTAACCGTTTTTTCCACGAAGTTCTTACTTCTTCTGCGTTCCATTTCAAGATTTTAAAGATTTCAGAACACGCTTCTTTACCTCCTTCACCCCTTCACTTCACTTCACTTCTATTCCTAATAGCACTAATAAGAATCCAATTCGGCCTATTCGGCAGCTAGCTGATTCTCTTTGCTCAACACCGTGAAGACCGACGACAATCACCGATTCACCTAATTTCTCGTCCAGGTAAACTTCTTGTGAATTTATGTGTAAATTAGGGGAAAAAAAGTCCAGTATATATGCCGAAGCCTATGCTATTTTTTGGGCACTGAAAGGGGCTTGACAATTGACAAATAAGTTGGGGGAAGATTGCAATTGAGTCTGAATCTTCTGAGATTGTAGAGCTGGTCCACACCTGGTGGACTGATACCAAATATGTGTGAAGCCTTACCTTAAGCTCTGATACTATACTAGTGTAAAGCCTCATACAATTCAGTGCAGGCCAGCAAAGATTGTTACTAAGGCTTCATGTGGTGAGGGGTAATGATTTGTACTATCTATGCACCCAGCATCATAGAGCAGAAATGTTTTCGTTAACCACTGGTTTGTGGGAGGATTTAAAATTAGAGTCTTTAGATGATACTGCCATTTTATATAATGGTTTCAATCTTGATGGAGCTATCATTTGGTGGGGATGCCGGCATTGTTTACCTATGTTCATTTCATTTGAAATATCATGAACTGAAGTATTTACAGAGGATGGTATTTATCTAATTAGGTCCTTGTGTAGGTTTAAGGTGTGACATCGTACTCTGATACCATAACAAGGTCACACCTTCCTTAAACCATGTAAGCCTCAGGCTCTGATACCATCATGTGTGAAGCCTTATCTTAAGTTCTGATACCATAACAAGGTGACAACTTCCATAAACCATGTAAAGCCTCAGGCTCTGATACCAAATATATTTGAAGCCTTACCTTAAGCTTTGATACCATACTAGTGTAAAGCCTTGCATTTACCCAAGTCTAATACAATTCGGTGCGAGCCAGACAAAGATCGAATGAGATACTTGAAGAAATAAAAAAAAATGACTTGGGAAAAAGCGGAAGGTGAAAATAGACTGTTGTTGTCCAAATATCAACGGTGCTTTGCATGCGTTGGCCAAAGAGGCACTACTTAATAAAGAAGGTTAGAGGTTCTTCTATTCACCTCTAAAATGTCTGAAGGATGTTCTTATTTCAGACTCAACTCTGTAGTGTAGGGTGATTTGACATGCTACTAGAGTGACATTGAATTTGAAATGACACGTTTGCAAGAGTGATAAATGATGTAAGAGCTCTTTTTGTGACAAACTCTAGGTGGGTCGCGTCTAGCCTATGAAATTCGACAATTTGCCTTGAAGAGGGCGATACTAATGAATGGATGTTCTGGATAAACTAGTATATTCTAGCATTCTACTCTCTTCATAGATTACTTTAGAACATAAAACACATTGATTATAATGTGTTGTGAAATACTATATATTGTTACGACATTTTATATAATGGTTTCAATCTTGATGGAGCTATCATTTGGTGGGAATGCCAGCATTATTTACCTATATTGATTTCATTTGAAATATCATGAATTGAAGTGTTTATAGAGGATGGTATTTCTCTAATTAGGTCCCTGTGTGGGTTTAATGTGTGACGTCGTGCTCTGATACCATAACAAGGTCACATGTTCCTCTCAGGCTCTGATACCAACATGTGTGAAGCCTTACCTTAAACTCTGATACTGTAACAAGGTGACAACTTCCACAAACCATTTAAAGCCTCAGGCTCTGATACCAAATATGTGCGAAGCCTTACCTTCAACTCTGATACCAACTTGTGTGAAGCCTTACCTTAAGCTTTGATACTATAACAAATACTATAACAAAGTCACACATTCCTTAAACCAAGTAAAGCCTCAAGTTCTGATACCAAATATGTGCGAGGAATTACCTTCAGCTCTGATACCAACATGTGTGAAGCTTCACCTTAAGTTTTGTTACTATAACAAAGTCACTCACTCCTTAAACCATGTAAAGCCTCAAGCTATGATACTAAATATGTATGAAGCCTTACCTTCAGCTCTGATACCCTTCTAATGTAAAGCTTTGCATTTACACAAGTCTAATACAATTTAGTGGAGGCCAACAAAGATTGATACCAAATATATTGTATAGAATATCATGTAGAGAGCCTCGTGTCTATGCGACTCATATGTTATATAGCATTGCTATGAAATTCTCACTTTTACATTATAGATTTACTTTGTCTTAACAATTTAGGTAGAATAGAGAAATTTAGTTCTATATCTGCCTCTAACATTTTATCTCATTAGATATATAATGAGTTTTAATTACTATGATTTTATTTTATTTTTTAATCATCGCAAGCCGTTTTTTGCATAAAAATTTCAAGAGAGAGCATATTGCAAAGGCAAAATGCTACTTCGATGGAAAGGAGACTTGCATGTGCATTGTGTCCTCATTTATTTGTTCTTTTTCGGGATGAAGATGGTACTATACATTAACATTTGTTTAGACTCAATTTGCAACATTTTCCTAGTTCAAAGCTTCCTATTCTCGGAAAGAATGTCCTGATGAGCTATATGAACAAGACTTGTTCCTCTGATAACATCTAAAAAGAACTTTGCTCAAGCTCCATATAAAGTTCAAAATACTTGTATTTCTGACACAGGTCAACATCAATTGGAAGATATGAGAGTGGGTTGTGGCGGTATTGTGAAACAACATTTAGGAAGCAACTTGGATCCACAACGCAAAAGTTATTGGAGAAATCTGTTCTGTTTAAATATAAAAAGACAAATCTGAATGTATTCCAAAAAGCATTTGATATTTTTTTTTTTTTTTATCCCCACTCTTTTATGTGTACAAAAATAAATTCTTAGCTCTTATTTTTAATTAATTAAAGTTGTATTTTTATCAAAACAAACTATTTCTTTCCTCATATTTTAATCTTGAGAATTTTTTGTTCGTTTCTTCTTTTTTTTTTTTTTTTTTTGTCGAAACAAATTTTTAACTAACTTAATTTTCTTAATCTCAACTAATACTTAGTGTGATTTAGTCCATAAACTTTTGACTAACCTATGACTGTCCCTTATCTTTTAACCTTTTATATTATTATCCTGGTTATGTATATAAAGAAAACTAGGTTATATTGAAGTGGCAAGCTTGTTTTGGAATCCTTTACGCGCGTGTGTATAAAGACACACAAAATAAGTAATCGTCTCCTTCTCTTCATTGATTCTACAATCACTGCCTGCCCATGGAGAGAATCATCAACACTGTGAAATCCCTCATCGTCTCCTTATCTCCATTGACCTTACTTAGTTCCGTATGGCAAGCAGATGGTGGCCAGAGGCAACAATCTCTATCGGCCTCCGGAGATCATCATCAACATTCTCAAAAGGCTTTGTGTGAAATCCCACGTTGGATTTCAATCTGTGTTTAAAGATTGGAGAAATCTCTTGAAATCCCCCTCTTTCATCACAGAGCGCTACCACCACTCTGCTCACAACAACCCTCTTCTTATCTGGTATTCATATAAATACTCTTATTATCTGGTAAGGAATTGTAATCAAAATGATTTAACCTATGTCCACCCAGTGGAGTTGTTTAATTTTCATTAAGAACGGGCCCTGGAAAGAAGCAGAATTTAGAGTTATACGGCATATACATCTCCACTCTAAATCCGTTACCGTTAATGGAGCTATGTTTTGGTTGAGATGGCATTACGAAGATCTTCATGGGGTGATAGTTTCATTTGACTTGACAACAGAAAGTTTTACATTGATATCAATAACTTTTTCAACCCCTTTTTGAAGAAGTTTGCCCGCTCTTTATCGGACTGTTTTTTTATGAGAAATTTCGTTTAGTTGGACAGCCTCGTGTCTATGCTGCACAGACATACGCATAGACACGTATGTTGTATAGCATTGTTATGAAATTCGCACTTTTACATTCTAGATTCACTTTGTCTTGTCAATTTTGGTAGAAATATACCCATAAAACCTTTGAATATTTTGTTATTCTGTTTATAAGATTTGATGCCCCTTAGATCTGTTACGTAGAATAGAGAAATAGAAATTCAATTCTACTTGCTTCTAAGTTTTTGTCATTCTATGTCATCAGATGTTGAGTTTTACTTGCTATGTTCTTATCATTGCACACTTTTTTAAAAACAAATTACAAGAGAGAGAACGTTGCAAAGGGAAAATGCTACTTTGATATGGAGTGGAGACTTGCATGTGCATCATGTACTCATTTGTTTATTCTTTTCTCGGATGAAGAAGATGGTACAATATATTAACACTTGTTTAGACTCGCAACATTAAACTTGGTGCGAAGCTTCCTAATCTCAGGAAAAATGTTCTGATGAGGTATATGAGCATGACTTGTTCCTCAGATAACATCTAAATAACTATATCATACATACATTCATACATACAGCATGATTCAACAAAGTGACGCAGAAGGGTTATAGCATCATCTATAATAACTGGATTCATTTTGTATAAGGTGGCGATTGTGGCCATTAGAATTCTGGAAGTCACCACGAAGAAAAGTTTATTCCTGCTTTGTTCGTGTGTGTGTATATATATATACGACTGTCAACTTTATCTTTGGAGGAAAAGATACCATAATTAAGAATGGAAGAAAAAAATAATATTCCAAATTATAGAATGCATTCTATGATAAACAATTACTAACATTTTACTAACAATTACTATGATAAATGTCAGATTCAACATAAAGCTCAGCAGCCTTTAAGTATTAGTTGTTAATATGTTCTATCTCCAAACGGCGTGGTCGCTCCAACTGATGAAAGAAGAAAAGAAAAGAAAACAAAATAATAAAATAAGAGAAGACGACGACGACGACAACAATAATAATAAAACTAATACTAGTATCATTTATAATAAACTGATATTTTTCTATAAAAAAATTTAATTAGTTAATTACTTATTTATCCTACACTTAACTAGTTCTAATTAATATAAAATTATGAAATTTACAATGAAACCCCCAAATAATGCCCCAAATCAATATCTTATCACAATCTCAAATAAACTCATTTAATTTATCCTATCTGATATTTTTATAAGAAACACCCCCATGTTTCTTAGTATAATATACACTGTTTAAAGTATCAGTAATTTTATTTTGGTAAAAAGAGTATCCGTACAAAGATGTCAAACTCATGAGTTTAAACAAACTAATGACATGACCGTGAACTCTCATGACAGTTTTGAGTCATTAACTCATATGAGTTTATTTTTATCAATAAGTAGTTGTTAATAATGTATATTAGATAATTTAAAAATAAAAAATAATAACAATTTGATTTCAATATATTTTAAATCCAAATAATTATAATTAAATCTATCAACATTCATAATTTATCATACACAATTTTTTTATTTATAAAATTCGTATATAAAACTACTTAACATGATCAATTCAAAAAAGTTAGCACGGGTTTAAGAGCGAAATAACACGATTTTATAAGTTAAAAACGGTAAACTCGATATATATGTGTGAACTTGTGAGTTTGGCGAGTTTACAATTATCATGAGTTTAAGAGTAACTTGACACGATTTTGTAAGATTGAAACGTTAAAATCGAGAGTTAACTCGCAAGCTTGATCATAATACTTTTGAGTATCAGGAAGTTTTTCTCCTAACATCCCTAATAAACTATAAAACTTTGTAACTAATGAAAGAAATAACATTTTGATGTGTGTGTAACCAAGGACTTGATATAGATGCTACTTAATTAAATAACATTTTGATATGCTAATTTGAGGATCAGAGGGAGTAAATAGTCATAGACACATATTAAATTAGCCTATTAAAATGTTATTTAATTAAGTAGCATCTATATCAAGTCCTTGGTTACACACACATCAAATTTAGTCTCGTTAAATTAAGTATTCCTTTTTGTGAATGATTTTGAGTGACAAAGTGTCTTGGTAAATACTACAGTGTAGTATTTATGTGTAACACCCCTATCGGCCTCGCCCTTCCGGGTGGCGGATAGAGGGATTCCTTTAACAATTACCATATATCATTTAATTACTATTTGTTAACACGCATAAGAGTTTAATCGAAACAGAGCATTTCCTGGTTGGATTTCAGACAATACTGGTATGATTAAATGTCAGTAACAAAATAAAATCCCCCAAAGGGTTAGATATACAGTCATCCATCAATGCCAAAAAAGGACAAAATAATACACAGTCATCCATTTTCAAAATAAATAACAAAATAGTCTTCTACCGCCACCAACGACTCCACCTACTCTGCCCAGCAGTCTTACCCTTATCTCCAAAATCTGCCCTCAAGGAACTTTCAGTGGCTCCACAAAAATCTGGGATTCATAAATGGATCCCAGAGTAACTATTAATCTCATATGTAATGTATAAACAGTGTATGTATGTAACCATAATTAGGAAAACACCAAATAATAGCATTCAGTAACAAACGCGCAGTAACACAAATACAACATACCCAGTATACCGTGTTAACTGCGGAAGGACTAAATGTCCTAGAAACAAACGCAGGACTGCTCAACAAAGCAAGCCCCGGATCCACAACGCTAGGAAAAACACAGTAGTCGGGCTCCGAACCCAGACCACACTGAATGCACACAAACGCATGTCCCCTTTCAGGAGACACGGGTCCACAATCATGGAAAAACAAACATACAAAGAAATACATAACACATGAGGATTAAGGTTACTACCTGATAGTTGGCCAAAATTATCGGTATAAATTTTCTCCGGCGCACAAAATCAAAGTGATCCTAAAATAACCAAAATATATAAATATAAGTAACTCTTCTTCGAAGTAATTATTGCTGACTCAAAAATAAGCCTTCTTCAATCTAATAAAAATTCCTCAATCTTATACTAAGATCTTAGTTTTGGACTCTCTGAAGGTATTAAAACACCAACAACAAATTGGTTTCCCGTGTTCATAAAGCTGGCCGAAAATCATCCTCTAAAATCACTTAACCCAACTTCCATTTTCATCAACAAATTTCTCTTATATCATGATAATCCTTCTACCAGTTTGATTCTCCATTCATCAATTCCATACATGTTCGGACCCATCTTTCATTAACGCATACCCAAAATACTATCATCTTCAACTCAGCAAATCATGAATTTATAAAATAGTTAAACTATGACTTACTTGTTCACTTGAAACTTTTATCCTTCACGCCTCTTCTTTCCTCTTTAATTCCAGACTTCTCCTTCAATGTAGCAAGAAATAAGTTTCCCTAAAAAAAAATCTCTAACTCACGTGGAAGTAGATAGTAGGAGGTGGAATAAGTGTTCAGAATCCTTAACTTCCTCTTGGACGTTTGCGTGATGCTTCTAGTGTCTTCAACTAGTCTTTTCTCTTCTTTGATCACCTTCTTCTCTTCTGCTTCACAAGATGCGTCCAGCCACTCAAAGGAAAAGAGATAAGTTCCTTAAATAGACTCCCCTGGGTGGTTCTAGATCCAACTTGTGCGTCTAGATTTTGCTTCTCCGTTCTAGAGGAAAAATATTTTTTTTTTTTATTTCCACTAATCTCGGTTGGTCGACGCCTCTGATGAGGTTTGGAAAAAATTATTTGATCTCTCTTGGTCTCTAAGGTCCAACGTTCTGAAGAAATTTGGGAAGAATAAATATCTCATATTCCATTCTCTCTCTCTCTCATATTCGGATGCCTAGGGGAAATACCCAATTTCAAGTTTTTTTTTTTCCTTTTTTTCCTTCTCTTCGTGTCAGGCTTGTTGGGAGGATTGAAGAAAGAAAAATTTGTGATTCAAATTGCCTTGCTTAAACCGACGTGCACAGCTCCTCTGATCTTCATTAATTATACTTGTCACTTCCTTCCCACCTTTCATCTCATAAGCACTCCCAAGGTCATATTACAATTATCTATTCTTTAATTTCCCCTTCACACACCCGACGGTTTTAGGACCTATGGGGCAATATTCATTAAAAAAAATATTTCCTTTGGCTTCTCTTATGTCAGACACGTTGAGACTCCATTAATTGAATTTTATCACATCAAACATCCATCAAATCCTTCTTCTTTCTCTCATGTGGCGGGTTTTAAAGGAATAAGAAGTGTATATATATATATATATATACTTTCCATGTCCTTCCACGTGATGCAATTGCTTGGCTGATAGAGGAAAATTATTTATTTATTTCTTCTTCCATGCCTTAATGCCTTATTCGACGGTACAACTACTCCCTTAATTGATTATATCTTTTCCCATCTAGCTATCACATTTCCTCACATTTCCTCACATTTCTCATACCTTAAGTACACCTAAAGCTGAATCCTAATTACCTACTTTCTCCTTCTTCTATGGTGACGCGACTGACAGCAAATGGGGAAGAAAAATTTTGTTCTGATTTTTATCCTATTACAAGTCCACACTTCCTTTGATCCAATGGTTAAAACCTTGACCCAAAGATCAGATTTTAAATTTTTCTTCCTTCCCTCTTTGATTTCGAAATTTGAAGGCCTTTTTAAGAAAAAAAAAATATGCCTCCTAATATACTTCCATCTCTTTTTAAATCCTTATATTATACTGTGATATGGTGTTTTTTGTCCCTCCTTTTATTGGACGAAAATATGAAAATAATAAGGGAAAAAATATATTTTTACCTTCTTGACATTACCATCTCAATTTATTCGTAACCAAATGTATTAACCACATTTTTAAATAATTCCACCTTATTTCCCCATGATTAATATATTTGGTCAGAATAATAAATACTATTGACTACTACTTCTTGGTGAGAAATTCATATATTCTATTGATTGATTTCCATGAAGATTGGGGATGTTACATTTCTTCCCCCGTAAAAAATAAATTTCATCCTCGAAATTTGTCTATACATTTATCATACTCTTAGACATAAACTCTGGGTATTTTTCTTCATATCCTCAACTGTCTCCCACGTTGCTTCTTTAGAGGATAACCCTGTTCAGACCACCTTCACAAAAGGGATACTCCTACGCCTAAGTTGCAATATAGTGGCTTCTTTAAATAATAATGCAACCTAGGTCATTCTCCCAATGAGCAATATGTCTGTGAGTTTTTCTTTAGGTTGAATTTAGGTGATAAGAAATGCAATGAAATAAACCTATGCAAGATACTACTACCTAGATGCAAATAACTAACTAAAAGCACTAATGTAATTTGGGGGTTTTTATAAAAAGAGAATTTAAAATCCTACGCAAAAAAATTAACTAACAACTAAGAAAATTAAATAAGAAAAGGTAAAGAAGGTTTACTTACTTTCTTAGCTCAAATTAATTAGTTAGACGAAAGGGAGATTGATGAAAGATTGAAATTAATGAATGTAATTACCTAATTAAAATATGGAAACCTTTAAGTTCAATAACACCTAATCCTATAGAAAACTCATAATGGAATAAGCGAAACCAGTTAAAATAGTTTTAAGATAGTTTTGGGAATCATGTTCACAATTGCTTAATTAAACAACTAGACAATTCACCAACCTACTTAAACAATCAAGAGGATAAACCTAAATTGTGACTAAATTAAAAATAAAGCAATTAATAATATAATTGACAATCAAATGGTTTTCAAACAAAAATTCCAACAAATGTCTTAAGCACAATTCAAATCCAAATTATCAATTTTGTCCAAATTAAATAATATATCTAAAATTTAAAACTAGATTGTTTTCTAGAAAAAAATTCGAAATTATTTAAAACTAAATAATCTTAAGTCTGAAATAAATCGATAAAAGGAAAGACCCTCCCTTATGGTCTTTAAAATGTAAATCCTAGGCTTTAGCTTTCTCCATACTCTTCCCAAGTTGTTGCTTAAGCTCCCATGGCTTCCTCATTTCTCCAAGAGCCAAACAGGTCCCTAGCATGACAACTGTGCCAACGAACTCAACAATCTGTGCGTGTCAAGGGGAATGAATATGGATGGTGGGGTCCGCGAGTGAATGGCAAAAGGAGATTGTGTGCGCGAAAGGGTGTGTGCGTTGCTCTCCATGAGAGCGTCCAAAATCTTGTGGCAGCTAGGTTAATTAGAGGGGTGAAAGAGTTTTGGGTACTAATTTGAACCTATTAAAATTTAAGAAGCTTAATAAAATTCCGCCATTAGATTTTCTTTTAGCTTCTAAGGTCAATTCTGCATCGTAGGATCTTCGACTGTTTTTCCTTGTTCGAGAAGAATTAAATAAAATCGTGATCTATCATATATTTAGAAATATTATTCAATCACAAGATAGCTATCGAGAATATTAATAATTTAAACCCAATAATCTCATAATTAATTCAGATTTATATTATTTCTTAAAATTGGCTAACAATCCAAATATTATCTAATAATTACAAATTAGCCTAAAATAATCCCAAAATAAATAAATAAGGTGGGATAAAATATATGAAAATTGGGATTTATCTATAAAAGAGAATAGGATAGAATAAATCTTACCAAATCATCTAAATCTCTCCCGACTGAGATAATGGTAACAATTAAATTCCATCAGATTTGTTACCAAATCATCTAAATGGAACCAATACGCGCGTGTATATAGACACACAAAACAAGTAATCGCCTCCTTCTCTTCATTGACTCTAATTCCGTACGGCAGGAAGATGGGGACTGGGACGACAATCCCTGCCTGCCTCTGAAGTTCATCATCGACATGCCCGTCGTCTCCTTCTCTCCATTGACCTTAATTCTTGCCGACAAGAAGATGGAGACTCCCTATCTGCCCCTAGAGATCATCACCAACATTCTCAAAAGGCTTCGTGTTAAATCGCTCCTTCGATTTCAATCTGTATGTAAAGATTGGAGAAATCTCTTGAAATCCCCGTCTTTCATCACCGAGCACTACCACCACTCTGCTCACAACAACCGTTTTCTTATCTGCCATGTATTCTATCACAACGCTGGATCTTCGCCCCTATGTTTGCTTCGTTGTGAGAAGGAAACTGTGGAAGTTGAGAGATTACCCGCCATGGATTCCTTAAGGCGTGTTACTGCCCTCATTGGTTCGAGCAACGGCTTGATTTGTGTGAAACTTTGTCATTCTATACCTGATCATCCTCCTTCGCTTTTTTTGGTGAACCCAGCAACTACAGAGGTAAGGCGAGTACCCTTATCAACCAAGTATGATAATGACATTAACTTCTACTATTTCTTTTTCGGATTTGGGTATAGTCCTGTAGTTATGGATTACAAGGTAGTGAGAATTCATGGGATTAAAATTCATTGGACTAGGGATAATGATAACCAAATTATTGTAGTACCCTTTATCCATGTTGACCGTGTGGAGGTGTTTTCATTAAGAACAGGATCATGGAAAGAAGTAGAATTTGGTCTTATACGGAAGGTGAGAATTAAATCTAAGCCTGTCACTGTTAATGGGGCTATTTTTTGGTTAGGATGGGAGGTTGCAGATCGTCGTGGTTTGATAGTTTCATTCGACTTGGCAATGGAAGTTTTTACATTGATATCAATGCCTTCCTCAACCACTATTGCTCCTATTCATGAAAATGTTCTTGATGTATACGATAACAAAGTTGCTATGCATCGCGGATACTATGCGCGTGGATATATCTTTGAGTTATGGATGTTGGAAGAGGGAAGTTGTGCATATGGGAAGAGCTGGGGTTGGACTAAGAAACATAGTATTAGAACTTCAACTGCCTTTCCAGAATGGTTTTGGAGGAACGAAATGATCGGCATTATTGATAACTCGGGATTTTTGCTCAATGTCACTACTAATGAATTTAAGAAGTTCAACACCTCTTTATCTTTATCTACCTGTGATATGATGGGACGATTCTTTTATGTAGAGAGCCTCATGTCTATGTGTGACATGTTTGTTGAATAGCATTGTTATGAAATTCTCACTTTAATTTACATTCTATATTTACTTTGTCTTGTCAATTTTGGTGGAACTATACCCATAAAACCTTTGAAAATTTTGGTTGTTTTTATAAGATTTAGATCTGTTTTTTAGAATAGAGAAATAGAAATTCAGTTCTACCTGCTTGTAATTTTTCTTCATTCTATGTTATCAGATGTTGAGTTTTACTTACTATGTTTTTATATTCTAATCATTGCACACTTTCTTGAAAACAAATTACAAGGGAGAGTATATTGCAAAGGCAAAATGCTACTCTGATGGAGTGGAGACTTGCTTGTGCATCATATCCACGTTTATGAGCATTTGTTCTTTTTTACCGGATGAAGATGGTACAATACATTAACATTTGTTCCGACTTGCAACATTAAACTTGGTACGAAGCTCCCTAATCTCGAGAAAAATTGTTCTGATGAGCTGTATGAGCATGACTGGCTCCTCTGATAACATCTAAGTAACTCTATCAAGATATCTATCTATATATGTATGTATGTATCTGTATATGTATCTCTATATTCATACATACATATCTACATACATATGTATGTGTGTGTATATGTATGTATCTATGTATGTATGTATTTATATATATGTGTGTACACAGTTAATGCAGCATGATTCAGCACAAAGTGAATCACGTGACCGACGGAAGTTGAGATTTTAATCTAATGATGGAAAAGGGAAAAGGAAAGAAAATGATGGCAAGAGGTATATGAGAGAAGCCAAATCCGACAAACTCACATACTAGTTTATCTTGGTCCTAATTATAGGACAAAGTTCTAATTTTTGTCAATTTCTTCCCAAAATACCCTTATTGATACTTTTTCAATAATAATTAAACACAATATAATTTAATAATCCACCTATATATTCTATAAACTGAGTAATGCTTGCAACTCATTAATGTCATATACACCTCAATTCTACCATTTTTTATTTTTTTAATAAAATAACTTTGAACAATTTTTGTCATATTTAATCATGGCATCACTATTAAATTACACTTCTAACCTCCAAGAGTAGACTAGAAGTTGTTCAAGGAGATCAACGACGTCGACAAATGACAGAAAATCAAAGTAATTGGTTGCCATTTTAAATTTTAAATAAGGATATTTTAGAAAAAAACAAATATAATTAACTAATTTTACTACTCTCACTAATCTCTCTAAAGTGAGGTAAATACGTCCTATTATTAGAACCGAAGGTAGTATTAATTATACAGCAACCCACTGCGACCAACACATGTTTTAATTTCAAGTCTTTAGGTTGAGAGATTGAGTAAAGAAGGAAGGTGGAAAATGAATTTGCTGCTGAAATGTTCAACCCTAAATTTTGAGAGCACACCAATCTATGTAGTAAATGTATAGACTTCCTCCAATCCTTAATATAAGACATGCGAGTATTTACCTAATTTGATTAGATTAAGGAAATTAATATGCCATATATTTTCTAAAACACTCTAATCATCTTTCTTAATTACCGTCCAAGTCCATCCCAATATAGAAGGGGCACACATTTATAGGTTGAAGCTTCCTTTTCATGGGGAAAGGTTCACTTGCTTTGCCATCGTTACCAAATGGAACCCACTTGCTAGCAAATCTAAAATATAAAGTAGATAAATTTCCTTTCATATAGGAGGTTTGTATATATATATATATATATATCATCCTTATATTTTATCGCCCTCTCTCATTCTTTCTTTATTTTTTTGCATGATTATTTTGGGGCTTAAAGCCGTACAATATACTTATCGATTCGAACACCAATATAATTGTTTTTAGTAGCTAAATTACTTGTCGTGCAATTTTCCGTTGCAAAAGTTTAATCCAAAACATGCTTTATGTGAAATAAATAGTGATTTCTCCCAGCATCATAATTTTAATCCGAGTGTGTATTGAGACCACCGTTGAATAAATTATGATGTGAAAGCGCAAAAAGGGTTCGTGTCTTGTCATTGTTTTCTAGTAGAGAGTCGTCCAATCATCCATTTTCGTTAACGATTAAGAATTATTATACAACTATTTTCTATGTTTTTCCTTGTTTTTCCAATTTCCTCAGTGAAAGTATAAAACATGGTTCAAAGTGATGAATAATTTTCAAACTCGTGTCTTCTTTTCTGCCCAAAAAAAGCGTTGGGTCTTCTTTAAAAGAAATATATAAAACAAATATAATGTAATGAAATGTAAATGTTAGATTTATTAAAGTAAAATCAAAGATTTGTCTATTCCAAACCTTATACCCGTACAAACTTAGTTGGAAGGGATTTATTCCTTTCTCTTCTTAAATATAATGGGAGATATTAATTTCTCTGCTATTAGTAGGGTACGTTCTTTATATAGCATTTTAAAGTAATGTGTATTCAATTTTAATTTTTAAAAGACTAGAAAAGACAGTGTTCAGTTATTTTATGATTTGCGTTTTTTGAGTTTAATTTGGGTAATAGGACTTTATGAATATAAAGACTCATTGCTTTATGAGTTTCCTCACCCCTGCAACAGATACAATACCCCACACAGAAATGACGATACCTCATCCACATAATTCCAAGTAATAAAGGACATTCTGGTCTTTTCATAATGTCGATTAGATACATATAAAGTAAAAATTACATTAAGATTTCATTCAAATTTTCTGCCATACCAACTTTTAAAACACATTAGATATATATATATATATATATATATATATATATATAAAGGTTTGCAATTGTAAGTTGTATCTCAATGCCACCAATTTCGTACTCGACATTCTGGTCTTTACCGCTATTTTTTGACCCAAAAAAACAAAACAAGATTATCACTCTTTTTAATTCCCATTCCCATTCTTTTTTTCTTTTTTGGGTTTTTATTCCACAATTCAAAATTAAAATTTTCAAAGCGGTCAGGTTTGTAATTGTGTGTGTATATATATATATATGTATATATAAAGGTTTGTAATTGTAAGTTGTATCTCAATGCCACCAATCGGTTGAGGCCAGACTCTCCTTTCTAACAGACTCATATGCTGGTAGGGCTTGGGCCTACCTGGCCCACATATGCATTGGTGACCGTCCATCCAGTGGAGGAAGCTTTTCACATTGTTCCAACATTTTCTTACGAATTCTTCTCCGAGAAGAACCATTTTTCTATTGAGACCATAGTTGAATCAAAGAAGAAAGGTGAACAATGAATCAATCAATAACTTTATTCTCAAAAATTTGTAATACCCACTTCATGAAAAGAAAAAAATTGGTTTGGATCTATTAATCAATAAATACGATTTATTATTGATTATTTCATACTTTCATTTTTGATATATTTTTTTCATAATTCAATGATTGAGTAATCATAATTCACTGATTAACTAATCATTTTTGGTTCTATTAGCAGCATATCCCTCAATTTTAGGAAATGTAATTTATTTTTATCATTGACTATTTATTACTTTCTTTGTGATTTTTTAGGTGGGGGTGGGTTACAAAATATTCTTCCAATTTTATCATCATTGACATATTTATCTCTAAACACTTTTTTGTTTCTAAAACTGGTTGGGTGTCATTTCATGGTGGCGTAGTAGAGGGTTCCATCAACCAAAGCCTTTCCCCATTGTTCAAAAAAAAGTCAATTCCTTTCCCCCACAACCTCATCATCATCTTCTTCTTTATCACCTTCATTGCTTTTGTTTTTCCTTTTTCTAATTTATAAACTAAAACGGACGAAAATTAAAGGCCCTATTCATCGTTATTTAAAATGAAGGGCAATGAACGCAAAGTTGGAGGAGCATGAGATGGAGTTGTGTGGGATGAGCTTGACTTTTACGGCTATAAAGTGATTACTGTGAAAGTCAATTAATGTAATATAATTTATATTTGGAATTCTAACACGTAACTGTCATTCTTCCATCCAGAATATCAGTTATAGGGAAAAAACAACAACGTGAGAGTCAGAGGGCTATTGTGAACCTCACAATTTGACCACGGAAAGAGAATCAATTTTTCTTTTAAAAATATTTCTGGCAAATAAGAGAATCAATTTAACTTCTCTCTTAATAATGGAGGTAATCAGTAATCAAATTGAAACATATTATTTCTTTGTTGACTAGAAGTTTGGGCGGGGTCAAAATAAATGTTGCTTGAAAGGTTATCAAATCGGGACACGAATCGTGGATCGGAACGCCTATTTTCGGAATCATGAATCGAAGTGTACCATGAATTGTAAGATTCATGGTTATTTTTAAGGATGATATTAATGTAATTTTCATCTAAGAGATAATCAAATGTTTTAATATATTAGTATTTTAAAGGTAAATAAATAACACTACAGGCAAAAAAAAAAAAAAAAAAAAAAGATTTCAGGGGATAAGTGAAAGGGAATCGGGAATAATCATAGAAGTAAAGGAAATTCCTAGATAAATCTGGAAAAAAAAAATCAAAAACAAAAAACGAAAAAGAAGTTTTTCTAATGTCAGGTTGTGCAAGATCCACCTAATATGTGCGCAACCCGATTCATCCAGAATCACAAAAATTGCTAACGTCATTCCTGCGATTCCGTCTTGTATCACTCGTAGAATCCCAAGATACATGTATTAGTAAGATATATCAACATATTCTTATCTTTTTCACTTATTCTTGAATCAAATTCTCATATACAACTCAAGATTCATAGGATTCTAACTACCATGGTTGCCGGCGCTTGTAAGTAGTAAAATGTCACGTCTTGAAAATTTTGAGGTAATCGGCATGGGGTATAAAAGAACTCACACTCTCTAAGCCTAAAAAAACAAAAATATAGACAAGTGCCTAATAACGTAATTATAATATAATTTTGAGCATGTATAACCATTTCTAAATCTCTCACACACATATATATATATATGAACATGTTTCTAAAAATAAAAATATTAGGCCTTTGTGAAACTTTTGGCAAAATATCCTTTATAGGTCAAACTTTCTGAAAACTCTACAATAATTGCGAGTTCACTATAGTATAGTGAGCTCCACCCCTTAGAGCATTTATGAACATACATTCTTATAACAAAAAAAAAAAGTAGGATCCTGCCTATAGATTTCTCGGAGCTCCTCCTATAATAGGATTTTCAACACATAACACCAAAGCTTGAGTTTACATCACCAAAGAGATTGATCAACACAGTGCTTCAACTTCAATTATCGAGTCAATTACACTATTTGAGACTAAAATCCGGTGAATAGCATCCCATTAATAGAAATAAATATAATACTAAAGGAAATAATTTAGATAGACTTAACCTTTTTTCCCCCTAAAAAAATCAAATTTTATTAATACCAAAATAAGTTTACAAACACTAAGAACCGAAGCCAAGAAAACACTAAAAAATTCCTATCCATACAACCTAACACACCACTTACCAACCTATCCAACCTAAGCTCTAAATCAAAACAAACAACTATACTTTGTGTATCAGTGTAATGAGTTCCCCTTTAACCAATTCCTTCCCTATCAGTTGCTACAAAAATACTATCGCAGGTCCTCATGGTGAGTTTTGAATCACAGTCCATAATGTTGCTTAAAGAGGATGTTGGAATGTCCAACCAATCTTGCTGTAACATCTCTATTTTTGCAAACAATGTATAAAGCATATATTAATGAAACATTAGGAAGTATTTGGCCACAGTCAAGTATTTATTTTTTGGAACCTTATAACTAAATTAATTTACTAGAGTGACATAATAAATTAACTATTTTAGAGGCTTTGAGACAATACACAAGTCACTATAATTGTGACCCAATTTTCAAATTAAAAGCACATTATTGTTCTATGTGGACATGAGTTTCGTATGACACTAGGAGGACCTAAGTCAAGAATATTTTCATGCAAAAAGAATAGTTAGAAGTCAAAGGAAAATCAATAACAATGGAACTTGGACTTAAGAATGGAACTAACTAAACTTACATCATCAAAGTGACATAAGCTAGCTTCTTGAATAAGAGTCAAGAAGCATCATTAAATCAACAAATCTTCTCCAACAAGCCCTTATGCGTCAACCAAGAGAGAGGAGAGAGAGATCAATGTAAAGTTCATATACTCACATGCAAAGTCAAGCAATTATCCCTAGTGTAACAAGTGGCAACCTAGGGGTTCAAGTTGGATTTTTAATTAGGCAATTGTACAAGAGAATTAAGAGCCATTTGAAGTCAAAATCCTTGGCCACCAAGAATTGAATTTTGCATCAGCTGAATAGAGGGAAGAAAAAGCTGATGTAAAACACATTAAAAGCCAATATAAAGCTAAACTAAAAAGTCAAAGACTTGGGGGAAAAAGGTAGCCAATGAGAAGAGACCAAGTAAGGACCAAACAAGGCTTATCCATGAAGCTAATTGAGACAAAATCCGAGCCCAACCATCAGCAAATAATTCGCTGTAGCCAAGAAGGAAAGGGAAAAAGGATGATTCAAGTCAATGTGAAGCCAAAATGAAGGGTCAAACATTGGAAAAATTATCCAATAGGAAAGCACCAACAAGTGATAAATAAAAGCTTCTTTTTAAGCCAATATTGAGGACAAAAACTGGACCTCATTCAACTCATTAAAAATTGCATCAGCTTTAAGGACAAAAAAGAAGCAAAAGTCATGCATTTATGATAAGAAACCAAAGCTTAAAACTATGAGTTGAGAGCCAACTACCTTGTACCTTGTATAAGACCTAAATGTATAATAAAAGGACACATGAAGTGAATAAAATCTGCCCAAAATTGGATCAAATTCGTGCAGCCTTTTGGAGTCAAAGAAAGTCAAGAAACCTTGGAGAAAAAGAAAGGAAACAAGCCATTAATCACTTGGACACTTGGACAATATACTATGATAAATTGCATAACCAAGGTACTTATTAAAGGACCATTCAGCTCCTCTTTTGCTTGCCCAATCCGTGGAAAAAAAGAGAGAGAAGAGAGTGCAAGGAAACTCCTACACTTAGTGAAAGAGGAAGCACACACATTGAAGAACAAGGTGAGTTAGGTGTAAAACTTGGTTAAATAAGCCTTCTACCTTCCTCAATCCTTCATCTAATATTCTTATGACCCTTTTGTGCTCAAGGGTGACCTTATTCAGTGGCTCAAAGAAGAAGGAATCTAAGAGAAACCAAGATACAAGAAAGGGTAAGTCACTAATGGGTGATTAATAAAGTGTCATTTTTCTTAAAGGAGGCTCTATCCTAATCACTAAAAAGGGGTATCAAATGGTTAAAGATAAGATAATGGTATTAAAAGAAGGTTAAGCCAAGAGATGCTTGAATATGAAGTAAAGATGAAAGTTATGGTTGTTGACTCCCTAAAGTAATTTTCAGAGTTGAATATAGAAGGTTATAATATGTTTTTGGTTTTTTTTATGGCTCCAAAGTGTTTAGAACAAAATTTTGTATGGGTCCAAGTGGTAACCATAATTTTAAAACTCAAAAACCGTAAATTTGTAAGTAAAAATGAATCTGCCAGCTTCAGCGAATTTTAGGGATCATACTTGAAAAATGGTTTTAAAATAGTAAATGAAGTCCCATGGCCATGAAATTTTACAGGGTTAAATTAGACATCCTAAGCTTCACTTTGGTATATAATTTTGTAATTTTCCAAGATGTCTACTAGGATAAATAAATTTTGTAAAATAGCCCAAAATATGGAACGTGGCCTCTGACCAGTGAGTGATGATTTTACATAGCAAACAAAATCGTGTGTTTTTGGCCTCTGGGAGTATTTTTAGTAACCAATAGACATGTTAACGGTTAAATTGCCATTGCAATCATTCAAAAATGATTTTTCTAAAATTAATAAAAAATGTTCAAATTTGAAGCATAAATTCTGGAATTTTTAGGAAAAGAGCGAATTTCATGAAAATAAAAGGGAAGTTTCAATAGTGAATAAAATGAAGTTTATTTGCTTTATTTAGGGTCTACGTGTGTACGGAGTAAATTTCCAAGCATCGCGGAAAATTATTGATTTCTGATAAAATTGCCAAGTTGTAACTGTTTACTCACATACTCTATGTTACCTTGTATGTTTGTGATGTCATGATTGAGGAACATATCTCGTGAGTGGTATAACGTCCTCAAAATTTATTTAACATAATAACTAATTAAGGGTTCATTAACAACTAAGTAATGCTCCATAATTTACTAAAATATACAAAAGTAAATCAAAGTATGCAGAATGAGCCCTAATGTGGCAATATACAATCATCCAACATAAACCAAAATGACAGAAGCACTACTTTTAATAGAGTAGCCTAAGCTTCTGAGGTCTTCCCTGATGGACCTGGACGGGAACTATCACCTAAAAAATGTGGGTAACCATCAATCCAACTCATTACGAATACTAATATGTGCTAGTGAGGTGCCATGTGGAACAATTTATTTAACAAAGTATTAATAAAATATAATTCACCAATATCCACATCACAAAATTTCATATCGTAAATTAAGTATTACAATTTTTCATTAACACAATTCCCAAGATGCCTCACATCAATCCAACTGAACCGCCTTATTTCCTCCGACTAGACCCATGGGCTAAGTTACATCCATGTTACTGGTTACTCGAAAGCTCACTGGTCATGTGATGAGGATCGGCCAAAATCCCTAGAGCACATGTCCCAGACCATGGGTCTTTTCCCCTCATTGAACTAGTGGGGTGTCGTAAGCCCTCATTAAACTAGTGTGACAGTCCCTTATTGAACAGGTGGGACAATATAAAGCCAACCATTGTGCACCAATGGAGGCCTCACCACGTGGTGAAATATACTACTTCATTTCCTCCCAATTCAACCCTTTCCATGATTATCATAATAAATATCATAATATCAAAATTCTCAATTCTTATACATAAATAAATAAATAAGTATATATTCAAAATTCAAATGATAAGGTTCCAAGGCAATTTCTATTAAAATATTCATAATCATTTCACAAAATACTCACAAACAACATACTAGTACACATAACAAGTGGAAAGTTGTTACCTCTCGCCTGCCTAACTATTATCACACCGCTCCTAATCCAAAAGCTCAAATACACGCCAAAAATCAATTTACTACAACCAATTTACTAACCATTAATAATTTTGTCAAACTCCACATAATTAAAATTGTAATTTATAATTTTAGAAAAATATACAAAATTTAATAATGAATATTATTGTAATAAAAACTGAAAATAACAGTCCTTCAAAATTTCAAAACTAAAATGATTAAAATTTCAATAATATCTTTATTAACCCAAAGGCTATTCCAATACGTCATCAATACTTTAAATTAAAAGTTTAATAAATACCAATTATCCTATAAATTATACTTTATTGCATTACATATAATGTTTCTAAAAATTCCAAAAATGTATATATGTAACTTGACTCTTTACATAGGACTTTTCCAGAATTTTTTTGATTAAACTTTGAAAATTCGTAATTAATTCTACAAAAATCTAAATGAGGTGCTTCCAAAAACTACGTGTTCCTTAGCATGTCTACTTTCACATAAAAATAATACCAATATCCATAAAATATTATATCATTCCCAGATTTTTAAAATTCAAACATTGTCCAGAAAACTTTCTAAAATTGTGACTCAACTTCCAAAAATCATATCACGAGTTACAAACCTCCGTTTAAGGTGATCCAAAGCTCTTTTTAAATATTAATGTGTGTACTATCAACACTAAAAATTTCATGAAATATTTCAAAGGTTTCACATTCCAAAACCATGCCATAAAATGATCACTATTCCAGGAACACAAAATTCGTCTAGATTTTCGGTTAAACTTCGGAAAATCATATCTCCTTTCTACACGTCCGATTTAGGTGTTCTTTGGCTTTTTGGAAAGGTTGAGATGTCTACTATCTATTGTAAAACTTTCAAGGAAAAATTAAAAATTTTTCCATTTCAAAAACGAGTCCGAAATTTACTGTTCACTTCTGCAACTGACATTTTCCAGTTTTCAGTGTCTAACTTTGAAAAATCATAACTCTCAATATACAAGTCCTTTGTGGCTGGGGTTTTGCTCGTTTTGAACCTTAGTGAGTCTATTATTTACTATAAAAATTTCAAGTAAAAAATCAAAGGTTTACTTGGTCATAATTGCCACGTCATTTTCTTGCTCCAGAGGCATACCAGAAATTTCCAGGTTCTTAGCTCAACTTCCAAAAATCATGACTCTCAATCTACATGTTAGTTTTGGCTGAGTTTTTTCTCTTAAAGGTTAAGATGTCTACTATCTTCCATACGAAGTTTGTACAAAAACTCAAACATTTTCCATAGAAACAGACTAGCGAAAGACACTCTGTTTGTGAGTCCGAAAAACAGAGTAGTGAAAATACAGCAGCTTAACCATGCGTTTTTAATCCTCAAACTCAGAACTAATCATGTAGAAACTAGAAGGGAGAGGTTTAGAGACTCACCTTGGTTGATACACAGGCTTACATGCAAGGTCCCAACCTTCTTCCTTTCCTTCCGACTCTCACGTTAACTTTCGGTCTCTCCCCCTCTGCGTGTTCCCTTTTCTGTTGTGTTTCTTTCTTGGTTGCTGCAAGAATGCAGCTTGGTTTATAATGAGAGAATATGGTTTGCTGGGCTCGAGAGATATGGTTTCTGCTGGTTTGTATACGGTTGCGGTGGCCAAATCCGTGAAAGTCGCTGGGCAAATCTTATTTCCTTGCGTGTTTGACTTGTTGCTGCATTTTTCTTTTCGTGTTTTAGCTATTATCTAATATATGTGCTGTAAGTTCAAATGGATTGGCTTATGTTTGTTGGGCTGAGGGAGAATTATTAATAAGTAACATGGATATATCAATCCTACTCCCTTTTCACGTGTTTATGGGGATGGGTTTGAAGAGATCATATTAGTCATGTGTTGTTGTAGTTGGGGTATTCAATTGGGCCGTGGAAATAATGGGAATGCATAGATGGGCTTGTATTGATGATATTGTTTTGAAAGTTGAAGTTGTATATGAATAAGATTCAATGCTTAATAACATTAATCTTATTTTTCTCCTTTTCTTCCTAATATAAAAATTTAAATCCTTAATGTATTTATATTTTTTTATTCATTTTTAATTTGAATTAAATTCAATTGGATCTCAATTGGTATTTATTCAATTTAATAGTTAATTTTTTTCTATTTAAAGATTTTTTTCTCAATTAAATTTATTTTATTATCTCCAAAATATTTATCTTTGAAAATTTATTCCATAATTATTTGTCCTTAATTTATGAGAACATATGTCTTAAATTCCAATAATTAATTTCGTAATTATTTTAGGGCAAAATTTCACAATTCAATTTCCCATATAATATTCAAATTTCAAATTCCAAAATTTGGGATGTTACAAGTGGGACATGCGTTGGGGCTGTAGGGCCTAGTGGGTATGCGTCCTTGGGTCGCTCTTGTAGGGCCTAATGGATTGTGTGTCCTTGGGTCGCTACCGAGCCGTTGATGTATTCGGTGTAATTAGGGTTTGAGTCCCGGCTACATTTGTTTTCCTAGTCCGAGGATTTTCCGGGGCTTGCCTTGGTAAGGCAACCCAACGATGTGTTGATTGTGATTCGAATGCATGTGGTATGTTTACCATGATTGATGTTGTGATTTTCGATTGTGGATTGCATACATACACTTGCATATATATTGTATATGAGTTTACTTGATTACTACGGGGTTCAATTTTGAACTCAGTTGTGCTAGAAATACGTGCGAGATCTAGCCGAGTGACTCGGAGATCCGAGGTAGGGCATAGAGTTGAAGGTGAAGAAATAGGGAATGCTCTATTACTTTTGTATTTTACATTTTGGATATTTGTATATTATTTTATAAAAGTTTATTGCTAAACATAATTAAAAAGGTATAAAAGATCATTAAATAAATAATACCAACTATGAAAACAATTTTTCTTCTGAATCAGTTTATTTATGCCTCTTGGAATTGATATGATGGTAACAAAAGTAAGCAACACGACAAGACAAGTGTCAGACTTTTCAATTGTAAATTCTTAAAGGAAAGATCCACTTCATAAGATAAGTGTGACACTTTATAAGTTCTATGTGAGAATTTATAAGATGAATAAACTAATTTGTAAGACATACAACTAAAAACTTGACACTTGTGCTATTTACAAAAGACACTTCACAAGACAAACGTGACACTTTACAAGTTATATGTAATAATGTACAAGACAAAAAAACTAATTTGTAAGACAAACAACCAAAAGCCGACACGTGCTATTTACAAGAAAAGAGTCACTTTATAAGACAATTATGATACTTTACAAGTTGCAAAAATTGACCATAGGAATTACTTCTTCTGGTCCTAATTATATGAACATTTTTATAGTATAAATTACACTACAAAAATATTCCTATAATTATGACCGGAGGAAGTAGCAACTAATTCGCAAGCTACGTGTTTTGTCATTGTATAAGCGACCAAACTCAATTGGGTTATGGTTTCGGAAATGCCTCCAAAAGATGCAACGGTTCTCATTGATTGTCACATTTGGCCTTTCCCAATAAAAGTTCAACGTGTAATAAATGTTAGCCAAGAGCCAAATTTCTCTCTCCATGAAAAAAAGAAAATTATAAAATTATAAAAGGGACGTCAAAAATAGTACTCTTTATGCCAAAAGGTTATTTTTAGTGTCCTTTTTTTAAATTGGGATCATAAAGTCTACTTTTAGCATCTTTTTTCTAAATTGAGCACCAAAAGTTGGCCAAAAGTAGATTTTTAGCGTAATGCAGCACGATGAACATGGATATATAGAAAAGGCAGGTCAACAGGAACAAGTTTTGTTGCATCATAACCAATGTAGCAAATTCCTTTTCCTCCTCAGGATTGCCTTCGGTAATTCACTGTTTCGTCACAAAACTAATTACTTCCTCTTCCTTCGGTAATTCCTTTTCCTCTCGTCCATTTCAGTGAGGGAAGAGAGAAGAACCGTGCCTTTAATGAATAGTAATTTAATAGAGGTTAACGTGCATGTCTGCTATTGAGAATTGCCCCATAAATAACTTAGAGTGCTAATTACACCTCCAAAAATAGTGTGCTGGACGCACCTAAACCTTTAATTATATATCGATATTAATAATTAGTTATAGACAAAAATATTATACTCTTACAAGTTGCAATCTTAAAGCATGTTCGGTTCTGTTTTTAATTCTTATTTTTCAGAATAGTTTTATAAATTTATTTTTCCAAACAAGTTTGAAACTAATTACACATTCATTTCCGACTAAAAATAGGATATAGTTTAAAAGTGAATTTGGGTTCTGAATATGAATTTTTTATTTTTATTTTATTTTATCTTTTATATTTGTCACAAAAAGAGAGATCATGATATATACTAGAATAAAGGAAACTATAATCTTCATAAATTAAATAAATGTATTTTATATTTAGAATCAGAGGAGTATCCTACCAGATATTTTGCAAAAAGGGAAAACTAATCTCCCAGTCCTTATAATTTCCTCAAATTTTGAATCAGGTGTTTAGACTTTTCTTTCTTTCTATGAGATACTTGAAGTTTAGACCGTTAGATCCAAAAGTCCTTCTGTTACAAAGTCCGTTAAATTAGTGTGAGATGGCGTCCATCTGGAAATATTTACTTTGACTCAGCATGAACCTGCACCGATGCGCGCACGAGGTCGCTTGTCTTCGCGTTGAATTCACGGGGGAAGAAGACATTACCATCCGTAAAAAAATCAGACTCCATCCACCTCATCCTTAGAGCGATCCGTTGACACCTGAATCCACGTTTCTTACTCATTAAAATCATGAGCAGGGAATTCACATCCCTAAATAATTTTTTTAATTTTTTTTATAGAAAAAATTCTTCATACATTAAAAACTAATTAGCTTAAGATATTAGGTGTTGAAATTTTCTTGAAGATATTGGATACTGCTAGAAATATATTTCAAGATATTGGTGTTATTGAGAAATATTTCTGAATGCAATATTATAAATAGATTAATTTGATATGTCAAGTGACAAAAATATTTCAGGTGTAACATATAATTTAATCTAAATAAATTAAAAATATAAAAAAAAAATTAAAAAATGTTCGTCATCCAAAATTAGGGGATGAGCTGGGCATGCATCGAGACCTGCCCCATAAACGTCTTCAGTACACTGCCACAGATCTCTGGAAAGGCAATCCTCCTTTACTTTGTTTGAGCCACCCAATGACCCAATCCATGACACTTGAAAAAGTCCCTTTAATTTGGCTTTTATTCCCATCAACGTTTCTCTCTTCAATCAGGTAGCCTCCTCATCTTTTTTCCGTGATTTTTCGACACATCCTTTAATATTTCCCCACATGGCCGGTTTTCAGCTAAAACTTTATAATTGGGATGCTCTGTTTTTCGAGTTTTCCGCTGTCTTACGTACAGCACTCAAATTCTTTTGGGATCTACAAGGAACATGGATGCAGAGACTGAGAGTTGGTGGGGTTTGGGGAAGGAAAGTGAATTGAACATGTTTTGAGAAAGAAACCGAGCAAGTGAGGGAGGGGTGTAGTCAGAGCAAGTTTTTCCACTTGGGCGCTCCTCACATCACTTCAACTGAAGTTCTTTTGGACCTTCCCCATTTGAGTCAACAGTATAAATTGTTTTTTCAACGTGATTTATGGTTTACGATGTAAGTGTGTAAGAGGAGTTTTATTTCGACTTACGTGAACGTATCTTTTAATGGCAGCTCAAACTGGCACACTCAAAGGATCTCAAGGGAAAAATTGTCCAAGGGTTTGATCCAAAATTGAAGGAAATTATAAGGATCGGGAGATTAATTTTCCCTAATTTTTGTCTTTAACGTTTAAAACGGTATACTAAGTGGAAAACAACATTAGATGGGCTAAAACTGTTCTACTACATGTAAATTCATTTTTCATAGATGTGTGACGTAATTTTTACTGCACCATGTAAATTTCGAGAAAGCTGATCACCTTTTTTTTTTGGTTAGAAAAGATTTTTTTAACCCAAAATTTAATGTCCAAGATGAAGAAGGAAGACTCCACTAAAAAATAAATTTTTACAATGCATATCCATTAGCACCAGACAACTTTTTATAATGGAATGTTCATAGGTCAATTTTGCATTTGCCTTTGTACATGTTTTTTATAATGGAATATTCATATTCAGGCCCAAAAAAAGGGTACAATACAACTTTTTAATTTTCACTTCACTCTCTAGTTCCCATAACTCTGTTTTTCTGTGTCCTTCCGAAATCATTGGACAATTATTGGTTCTTAGCTTGCTTTGCATGGAACTACAGAATGATAATAATGACCTTTTGCCTTGAAACCCAACATTTAATCAGTTAAGACATAAAGTGATTAATGGCTTGTTTTGGATAATTAATTTTTAACTAGTCTGTTTTGGAAAAATCTTAACTAATTTGTTCCCCTCTCGATGTCATTCTTTCTTTATTTTTAGATATGATATATATAGGGACATAAAGCCAGACAATCTACTTGTTACTTCTAACAACATTGTAAAGTTGGATGACTTTGGTTTGACTAACCATACAAGTTCTTGGATATCTTGTGAAAAATGCATTCACATGACAAAACCGATTCGTCATTAATTTTTAAACTTGATGAGACTTACTATCTACGGTAATTTAAGATGATGTTTTATCTTTAGGATGGGGTGTGTGTCCCATAACATTTATGGTTATTTGTGGCCTTTTAAATACCCTCTTAGAATTTATACGATAGTCCCAACACTAAGCAACATTGACAATACAAGTGTCAGGCTTTTTAATTATAAATTCTTAAAGAAATGAGGCACTTCACAAGACAAGTGTGACACTTTATATGTTATATCTCGAAATTTACAAGACAAATAAACTAATTTGCAAGACACTTGTGCTATTTACAAGAGGCACTTCACATGACAAGTGTGACGCTTTCCAAATTATATGTGAGAATTTACAAGACGAATAAGCTAATTTTCAAGACATACAAATGAAAAGTCTAACACGCACTATTTATAAAAAAGAGGTACTTCACAAGACAAGTGTGACGTTTAAAAAGTTCTATGTAAAAATTTAACATATGAATAAGTTAATTTGCAAGACATATCATTGAAAAGTTTGACACGCTTATTTTTTGGTTATAAAGGAGGGTATTTTTGTCCCTTCCCTCTTGAAATTACTTCACTCCCCCCATAAAGACCGAACTGATATTTCATAAAATTAAGGGGTCTTTTAGTAAATATTTTACTATAGAAGGCTTAGGTAAAATTTTCCCTAATTTTAATATGACTCCCTGTTGAGACCATCTCCGAATAAAATGATGTGAAAGTGTGAAAATAGTTCGTATCTTTTCATGGTGGGTTATCAGAAGGTCCCATCATCTTTTTTTTTTTTTTTTTGTTAACGAAGAAGAATTATTATACAACTATTTTCTTTGTTTGTCTCTTTCTTTTCCTTAGTATAAGTGTAAAACACGGTTCAAAGTGATGAATTTTCAAAGTTGTGTCTTCTTTTCGACCCGGAAAAACCTTGGGTCATCTTTAAAAGGAATAAAAAAATAAATAAAATGAAGTGCAAATGTAAGTGTCGAATTTATTAAAGTAAATTAGGGTATGTTCTTTATATTGTATGGTATCACACTCTCACTACTCTTTCTTATTCCCATATTCCTTTTATTTTTGTTCTTTTTTTTGTTTTCATTCCATCAAAATGTTTAAAGCCGTTGGGTCTATAACCCAATGCCACCAAGATCCTCACTTAAGGATTTTTAAAGACTGGGGTTGTCAGTTAGAAATTCGAACCCTCCATAAATATAATGAATACATGAAAAAAAAAAATTTCTAGTAATAAAACCGATGGATGACTAGTTGACTACAGCCGCTCCTTTCTAACAGACTCACATGCTGCTTAGGCTTGGGTTTGGGCTTGGGCTACCTATCCCATATTTGCATGGGTAACCGTACATCCAGGATAGGAAGCCTTTCCCATTTTTCTAAAGATTTACTCACGAATTCTTCTCTCGAGAAAACTATTGTTGTTTTTATATTTTATTAATTGTAAAGCAAGTATATTCTTGATATTTTTACTAATGAAGTAGAACCTACTACTAGAAGTGAAGCAAAATCAAATGTCTTTGAAATTGATGATAGTGGTGAAGAAGATGAAAATGATAATCATCGTACTTATGTTGCTTAGTGGTAAGCTTGTTATGTTTTGTGTGAGTTACTTGTGGACAATAATTTATTCTTGATTATGAATTAATGACTGCGTTTGTTTATTACATTAAGCTTGTTGTATAGACATTAATGTTGACAACATTTATTTAATAAATTAGAATTTTAATTATTGTATTATCTTTCTTTGAAAAAAATGTAGGAAAAATAATTTTAATTCATAAAAATGTTTTCCGGCCCTGTCAAGCGGGCCTTGAAAATCAAACATTTTTCTTACCCGAGCCTTTCCGGCCCCGATACCCGACTTTAAAAGTGCACAACCCACTGCAACCAAGTGACCACCACATGTTATTTTAATTTCAAGTTTTTAAGTTGAGAGATTGAGTAAAGAAGGAAGGTGGAAAATGAATTTGTTCCTGAAATGTTCGACCCTAAATTTTGAGAGCATATGAATCTATGTGGAAAATGTGTAACGTCCTTAATATAAAAAATATTTACCTAATTTGATTAGATTAATGAAGTTAGTTAAATTAATTAATATAACATATATTTTCTAAAACACTCCACTCATCTTTCTTAATTCCCTCATTCCGTCCTCCTTAATTACTGTTGATGGAACATCTATAGGAGTAAAATTGGAAAAGATTGACAAACATGCAGACTATGTCTTCCCTTTATAATTTAGAGCAACTTTCTGAATATGTCTTATATTAAGAATTAAATGAGTATTATTTTTATTAACGCCAAACTGAAAGAATTAATGATAATCAGGGTAATCAGTAATCAAGCACAATAATCAAACCTCTCTCAAAATCAATGTTATCGAAAGGCATACGCAATTTATCCATTTACAGGTCATTACCTCTGTGAACATGGCTTGGTTACTTACGATCGTGTATGCTAGTCCGAATGTTACGTCTCAGCGTGTTTTTGTGGAGCGAACTTGGTAGGCTGGGGCAGCGGCGGATCCACCTATTAGACAAGGGGGGCACGTGCCCCCCTTGATTTTTTTTTTTTTTTTAAAAAAAAAACTTTAAATCTTTAATTAATTTATTGTTTTTTCCCCTCTCCTATGTCTTCCTCAACACGCCTAGCTCACTCTGCTTCTTGCTCTACTTTCCCTGTAAAAATACTTGTAGACATATTTTAGCATTGTGACTTCAACTAGGAAAGAAGCGCTTCCTTTTTTAAGATACTTTCCTAACATTTTGTTGCTTTTTCTCGTATTTTAGGTTGATATTCCCAAGATAAAAAATTGCTTGGAGCATGTGGGTTCTAATTTTCTACCATGGGCATTTTATGGCTAACACTTGCTCTTTTTCTTATTGATGATGATCAAACTTGCTCTTTTAATGACAGTGCCCCCTTCCATAAATTTCTGGATCCGCCCCTGGGCTGGGAATTCGATAGAAGAGGGCATGGATGTTTTTTTTTTGGGGGGGGGGGGGGGGTTTATTTCAACGCTACTCTCTTAGATAACGAACGAAGATCAACAGCTGCTCATCGTCTTTCTGACGACAGAGATTTTACGAGCTGGGTTGAGACGATGAATTTGCATGCCACGATGAGACGGGGTGCAACTGAAGCTCGTCTGGACCGGGTTCTTGCCAATGAGAGGAAGAGTCGCTTGTTCAGCCATGCTCGTGTAACACACCTCTCTCACTATACATCTGACCACAAGCCCTTGCTTCTATAATGGATCAGAGTTGCAGTCAGCCACGACCGAATCCGCCGTTCCGTTTTATTGCATCATGGGTTTTACATGAGAAATTCGATGATTTTGTAAAACAAGTGTGGCATGAAGAGATGGAGTGGACTGAAAATATTACACGATCATGATGAGTGTACAGACTAGTAATGTAAGAGCCTAATTAACCCCCGTGTGTGGCACCGTTTTTCTTCATTGGAGTTCTCGCCGTGGCTTCCATGGAATCTTGCCCACATCTCGTAACGACCTACTGGTGGATTTGGAGACATCGGAACCTCCATATATTTGAATAGCGGTCAATATCGAACAACACCATCATAAATTAACGTTGATGGAGCATTCTCTTATTCCGAATGCTGCTTCCTGTGGTGGTGTCTTGAGAGATGCCACGAAGGAGATTGCCTCTATTTGCTGAAATCTGGGGATTGATTGAAACTTGCATGAGACCTAGGCTTTCGACATTTAATCCTTGAGTCAGATTCTGAGGAAGCAGTGAAGTTGCTGCAAAATCATGTAGCGGAAAGTCATGCGGACAAGGATACGATTATGGTTTCTCAACAGTTGATTAGAAGATGGCTGAACAGTACGGTAGCTGATTGGTTGGCTAAACAAGGGTTATCGCCATTTCAGGAGCTGGACAAGGGCTAGTTAGTTAGTTGGTTTTCTCATTAATCAGGACAAGAAGCCTGGTAAGGGATTTCTTAGTATGCTTAAAAGACCAGAATATACCTCTTTTGCTAAAAGAAATTGAAGGCAGGTTAGACCTGATTTCAATTTTATATGTTCGACAATTATAATTATACACACATATATTCAAAATTATATTTTATAATTATACTGAGAATATTTATTGTTATGTATTTCAATTTTTATCACCCTTGCTCATTATTTTATTGGCTTTTGATTGAATTATTGAATTCTTCAAAGTATGCCAATATAGTGAATCGCTCATCTTCCTTCAATCGCTCACCCACCACCCAAAATGGCTTCGTCTCTGCTAGAACTTCTCAAACGAGAATGCTTCCATTACAGAAATTGCAATCGATTTAACTCCAAAGATAAGGCCAAAGCAAAACAACTCACACATACAAACTCTCTCTACAACTATCATGACCGGAAAAGCTTCCATTTTTCGAATAACAAACCAGAGAAATCTATTATGTAAAATGGGTCTTAGTCATTTCAATCAAAAGATCGAGTTGGTTCTGCACTTGGAACCTCGGATTCAATCTCAGATTCAAGGGTGAGAAGGACCTCACACGATTACGCGATCGGCTAATGGTGGATTAATAAGAGCTGAGGTATTGGGTTATGGATTTTTTTTTTTTTAAAAAAAAAATAATAATAAAATCCAGTTATAGAAGGGCATTCTAGCGTTTTAACCATATTGAAAAACTTCCTAAATCAGGCCTATTGTCATTTATTAAAAATTTGTTGAAAGTATAAGCCTATATATGAATTTTAGCATTTTAACTGGATTTAATTGGGATTTCCCCTATTTATAATGAAATACCCTAAAGCACCAAATCCATATATTATCAAAATCTCAAATATATCCTTGATATTCCCCAAATATGTCAAAACATATATCAAATTTAACCAAAGGTAAGGTGCCATCCATTCCTGCTACAAAAGTATATGTATAAGAAACTCCCCCATGGATTTTAATATAATACACATTGTTTAAAGTAATAGTAATTTTTTCACCTAAAATCCCTAATAAACTATAAGACTTTGTAACTAATGAAATAAAGACCTCTAACTAATAACTTATATTAATTAAGAGAAATTTTAAAATCTTATAAAATTAATTAATTTTAACTACCTTCGTTAACTTAAAATTATTATTAGTTTCTTCTAAAAGGGAAGCGAGGTAGTACTACATAATTTTTATGTCACTTTCTCTTCAAATGCATGCATGAAACGGTAAGACGTGTTGTTAGTAATTATATAACAATCTCATTTATAAAATGAGTGTCAAAGGAATTTATATACACTAGAGAGATGTGTGCTGTCTTTGCTACTACTTTCATTGTTGAGAATTTGGTTCCTGAGGATTCAATTATTTAATGTTCATACAATTAACGTGACACCCAAATTGTTACTAAGACTCTAAAAAATAAAAACTAAGTATGCACTATCTAGAATGAATGAATCTTAATTAATTGATGTTTGTAACGCTCCCTTATATCGCCCAATATACATCGGAATTACTATACATAAGAGTGTATAGATCTGGTTTAGACGAATAAGTAACTGATAATATACACAAATTTGAACTTGGCTTTGAATAAAAATTTAATCCCCCTTGGGATATTTAATTACATTCATTCCCAAAAATTAAAAATTTAAAACCATCCTTATACATCATCCATAATATATAAAAACATATATACAAAACAAAAATAACTCCTTGTGAGTTTCACCTTCTTCCGGTCTATAATATCATGAATTTTGGGCCTAGAGACTTAAGGATAAGCATGTATCAGACAGACGACTACACCCAGTTTAGGAAGTGTGACAATATTATGAAAAGAATTTTTTTTTATGAAATAGTCGAATTTACTTGAACTTTTAGTTTCTAGGAAATTTTAAATTTTGGGATATAATGTCATGGAATAAATATTAATCCAAATCTCTATTATGACCATCGTTGTGTAAATGATGTGAGAGCGTGAAAATGGTTCGTGTCTTTTCATGGTAGATTAGTAGAGGGTCCCATCATCCATTTCTTTGTTGGCGATTAAGAATTATTATACAACTTCTTTGTTTGCCCCTTTCTTTTCCTTAGTAAAAGTGTAAAACATTGTTCAAAGTGATGAATTTTCAAACTTGTGTCTTCTTTTCAGCCACGAAAAACCTTGGGTCATCTTTAAAAGAAAGAAAGAAAGAAATATAATGTAATGAAATACAAATGTAAATATCACCTTTATTAAAGTAAAAGCAACGATTTGTCTATTCCAAACCCTCATACCCATGCAAACTTTTGTCGGTTTCGGGTATAGGTACCTTTTTGTTGAAGGTCATTTGAGCTTTTCCTAGGAGTATGATATGGGTTGCTTTAGCGCCGTAACGCCTGGTTCTCAAATACTTGTTCAAGGCATTTTCTCTACCCCTTCTTACCCTAAAAAAGCAGGAGCACCTTGCGTCCTTGAACTGATAACCATCTTTCGGCTAACCTAGACTCCTCCATTCCTCAGGACTAATAAAGGGTAGTATATAGGAATATTCACCTATTGTCCATCGATTACGCCTTCCGACCTAATCTTAGGCCTTGACTAATCTCACATTTTTTTTTTTTATCAAAAGAATTTGAACTAAAGAATTTGTGTCTTAGTTCAACTTGATCATTACTTACTACAATGTTAGAAATATATCTTCCTCCGGCAGAAAGAGAATGAATTTCATTTAATCTTGATCTTTGTGGAGTGAAAAAGAGATTGCACCGGACCTGCACACGGGAGATATTTTTAATGATTGAGGGTATCAGTTCGAAATTCGAGCCCTCTACAAATATAATGGATACATGGGGAAAAAATTCAAGTAAATCAAACGGATGGATGACTACGGCCCCTCCTTTCTAACAGACTCACGTGCTGCTTGGGCTGGGCCTACCTATCCCACATTTGCATACATCCAGGGTAGGAAGCCTTTCCCTTTTTTCTAAAGATTTACTTACGAATTCTTCTAAAAAAAATTAAAAAAAAAAATCCTCTAACTAATAATTTATATTAAGATTAATTTTAAAATTGATGAAAATAATTAATTTTAACAAACTTCTTTAATAACTTACATAAAATTATTATTAGTTTCTTATAAAAGGGACAAGAGGTAGTGCAACATAATTTTTATGTTACTTTCTCTTCAAATGCATGCATTAAATGATAAGATGTGTTGTTAGTAATTATATGGAAATCTTTATTCATAAAATGATTCTCAAAGGAATGTATACACACCATAGAGATGTGTGCTAACTGTCTTTGCTACTACTTTAATTGTTGTGAATTTGATTCCTGGAGGATTCAAATATTTAATGTCCATACAACTAACGTGATGCCCAAATTGTTATATACTTAGACACTAAAAAAATAAAAATTAAGTCTCACTATTCACTATTTCACAATGAATGAATCCTAATTAAAGGATCAGTTGAAAATACGCGCTATGCTATCATATGTGTCTATCGACTCCCTCTGATCCTAAAATTAGCATATCAAAATGTTATTTAATTAAGTAGCATATCATGTCCTTTAAAGATACATATTCACAATGGCCTAATTAAACAACTAGACAATAAACCAACCTAATTAAACAATCAAGAGAATAAACCTAAATTGACAATTAAATTAATAATAAAAACTCAATTAATAATATAATTGTCAATCAAATGGTTTTCAAACAAAAATCTCAATAAATGCCTTAAACACAATTCAAATCGAAATTATCAATTTAATTCAAATTAAATAATATGTCTAAAATCTAAAACTATATTGTTCTCAAGAAAATAACTCAAAATTATCTAAAACCAAATAATCTTAAGTCTTGGATAAATCGATAAAAGAAAAGACACTCCCTTATAGTCTTCAAATGTAAGTCCCACGCTTTAGCTTCCTCCATACTTTTTCCAAGTTGTCTCCCAAGAGAGCTTAATGTCACGCCTGGAAGCACACAAGCACAGGAACTTTCCAGGAGGTCACCCATCCTGAGATTTTTTTGGGGCTGAGCACGCTTAACTGTGAGGAGCGCTAACCACCGTGCCAAAAGTTTAAGCTGATAGCAGAGGCGCACTCCATATAATTTATGCCCCAGAACTTCCCTCATCCTGCTCGATGTGAAACTAGTCACGTTGAGACCGTGACATTAAGCTCCCATGGCTATCCTCCTTTCTCCCAGAGCCAAAGTCCCTAGCATGAGGAATGTGCCAACAAACTCAACAATCCGTGCGTGTCAAGGAGAATGAAAGGAATTGGTTTTATGGATGGTGGGGTCCGCGAGAGTGAATGGCAAAAGGAGATTGTGTGTGCGAAAGGGTGTGCGCGTTGCTCTCCAAGATAGCGTCCAAAATCTTGTGGTGGTTAGGTTAATTAGAGTTGAAGAGAGAGTTTTTGGTACCAACTTGAGCTCACTAAAATTTAAGAAGCCCAATAAAATTCCACTATTAAATCTTCTTTTAGCTTCCAAGGTTAATTTTGCGTCGTATGATTTTCTAACATGCTTTTCCTTATCCCGCAAGAATTAAATAAAATCGTGATCTATCATATTTTTAGAAATACTATTCAATCACAAGATAACAATCAGAATATTAATAATTTAAACCCAATGATCTCAAAATTAATTTAGATTTATATTATTTCCTAAAATTGGCTAATAATACCAATGTTATCTAATAATTCCAAATTAGCCTAAAATAGTCCCCAAAATAAATGAATAAGGTGGGATAAAATATATGAAAATTGGAATTGATCATATATATATATATGTGTGTGTGTTTGATAAAATAAATCTTACAGAATCATCTAAATTTCTACAGAATTAAATTACATCAGATTTGTTACCAAATCATCTAAATCGAACCAATGGCGCGCCTGTATATAGACACACAAAACAAGTAATCGTCTCCTTGCCCTTGAAGTTCATCACCGAAATGGTGAAATCCCCCGTCGTCTCCTTGTCTCCATTGACCTTAATTCTTGCCGACAAGAAGATGGAGAATCCCTATCTGCCCCCAGAGATCATCACCAACATTCTCAAAAGGCTTCGTGTTAAATCACTCCTTCGATTTCGATCTGTGTGTAAAGATTGGAGAAATGTCTTGAAATCCCCTTCTTTCATCACTGAGCACTACCACCACTCTGCTCACAACAACCGTCTTCTTATCTGTCATGTATACTATCGCAATGATGGATCTACGCCCCTACGTTTGCTTTGTTGTGAGAAGGAAACTGTGGAAGTTGATAGATTACCCGCCATGGATTCCTTAAGCCGTGTTACTGCCCTCATTGGTTCGAGCAACGGCTTGCTTTGTGTGAAACTTATACATGATCATCCCCCTTCTCTTTTTTTGGTGAACCCAGCGACTAGAGAGGTAAGGCGAGTACCCTTATCAACAAAGTATGATAATAACATTGACATCTATTATTACTTTTTTGGATTTGGGTATAGTCCTGTAGTTAGGGATTACAAGATAGTCAGAATCCATGGGACTAGAATTCATAGGACTAGGATTAATCATGGCCAATTCACTTTACCCTTTATAAACGTTGACCGAGTGGAGGTGTTTTCATTAAAAACAGGATCATGGAAAGAAGTAGATTTTGGTCTTATACGGAGGGTGAGAATTAAATCTAACCCTGTCACTGTTAATGGGGCTATTTTTTGGTTAGGATGGGAGGTTGCAGATCGTCGTGGTATGATAGTTTCATTCGACTTGGCAATGGAAGTTTTTACATTGATACCAATGCCTTCCTCAACCACTATTGCTCGTACTCATGAAAATGTTCTTGATGTATACGATAACAAAGTTGCTATGCATCACCGATACTATGCGCGTGGATATATCTTTGAGTTATGGATGTTGGAAGAGGGAAGTTGTGCATATGAGAAGAGCTGGGGTTGGACTAAGAAACACAGTATTAGATCAACTTCAACTAGATCAGCTTCAACTGCCTTTCCAAAATGGTTTTGGAGGAATGACATGATCAGCATTATTGATAACTCGGGATTTTTGCTCGATGTCACTACTAATGAATTTAAGAAGCTCCACACCTCTTTATCTTTATCTACCTGTCATATGATGGGACGATTCTTTTATGTAGAGAGCCTCATGTCTATGTGTGACATGTTTGTTGAATAGCATTGTTATGAAATTCTCACTTTTACATTCTAGATTTACTTTGTCTTGTCAATTTTGGTGGAACTATACCCATAAAACCTTTGAAAATTTTGGTTGTTTTTATAAGATTTAGATCTGTTTTTTAGAATAGAGAAATAGAAATTCAGTTCTGCCTGCTTCTATTTTTTTTTTTTTTTTTTCAAATTCTATGTTATCAGATGTTGAGTTTTACTTACTATGCTTTTATGTTTTAATCATTGCACACTTTCTTGAAAACAAATTACAAGGGAGAGTATATTGCAAAGGCAAAATGCTACTCTGATGGAGTGGAGACTTGCTTGTGCATCATATCCACGTTTATGAGCATTTGTTCTTTTTTACGGGATGAAGATGGTACAATACATTAACATTTGTTCCGACTTGCAACATTAAACTTGGCACGAAGCTCCCTAATCTCGAGAAAATTGCTCTGATGAGCTATATGAGCATGACTTATTCCTCTGATAACATCTAAGTAGCTATATCAAGATATCTATCAATATATGTATGTATGTATCTATATATGTATCTCTATATACATACATACATACATACATACATATCTACATACATATGTATGTGTGTGTGTATACTCCGTTAATGCAGCATGATGAATCACATGACTCATAGACGTTGAGATTTTAATCTAATGATAGAAAAGGGAAAAGGATGGTAAGAGGTATATGAGAGAAGCTAAATCCGACAAACTCACGTATTGGTTTATCTTGGTCCTAATTATTAGATAAAGTTCTAATTTTTGTCAATTTCTTCCCAAAATACTCATATTGATACTTTCTCAATAATAATTAAACACAATATAATTTAATAATCTACCTATATATTCTATAAAGTGAGTAATGCTTCCAATCATTAATGTCACACACACCTCAATTCTACTATTTTTTATTTTTCTTAATAAAATAACTTTGAACAATTTTTGTCATATTTAATCATGGCATCACTATTAAATTACACTTCTAACTTTCAAGAGTGACCGGAGTTGTTCGGGGAGATTAACGACGCTGACAAATGACAGAAAATCAATGTAATTGGATGCCATTTTAAATTTAAATAAGGGCATTTTGGAAAAAACAAATATAATTAACTAATTTAACTACTATCATTAATCTCTCGAACTCGAGGTAAATACGTTCTATTATTAGAACCGAAGGTAGTATTAATTATACAGCAACCCACTGCGACCAACACATGTTTTAATTTCAAGTCTTTTTAGGTTGAGAGATTGAGTAAAGAAGGAAGGTGGAAAATGAATTTGCTGCTGAAATGTTCAACCCTAAATTTTGAGAGCATACCAATCTATGCGGTAAATGTATAGACTTCCTCCAATCCTTAATATAAGACATGGGAGTATTTACCTAATTTGATTAGATTAAAAAAATTAGTATGCCATATTTTTTTTTTAAATACTCTAATCATCTTTTTTAATTACCGTCCAAGTCCATCCCCATATAGAAGGGGCACACATCATTTATAGGTTGAAGCTTCCTTTTCATGATGGAAACATTCACTTGCTTTGCCATTTCCTTCCAAATAATCACCCAGTTGCTTTTCCATCGTTACCAAATGGAACCTACTTGCTAGCAAATCTAATAAAATATAAAGTAGATAAATTTCCTTTCACATAGGAATATATATATATATATATATGAATGATAAGGATATATTTTATAATTAAATAGGCATAGATTTTAGGATATAATTGGCTAAATTTATTAATATTTTACCTATTTAATTATAAGATATATATTTATCTATCTTTTCATTAAATATAAGATAACAGGATATTTTAATATAAAATCAACTTATGTCCTATTTTATCTTGCAGGAAAATATGAGCTGGTAAGTTAGAAGATATCTATGTGCGCGTTTATATCATAAACCCCAAGAATCCGCAAGAATGGAATACGTGTGCAGTATATGGATATATTGCAAGGATATTTAGATAAAGGAGATATATATGCAATCAGCACACCACGTGGCCCCACTCGAAATCCTTAATGGTTGAAGGGATATCATAATTAAATATATGATATGGATCTAAAAAGAAAGAAATCAGAGACGCATGCGTAGGGCCCACAACAATATATCTATTAAAGGAGGAATTGAATGGAAGAAAAAGAGAGCACGCAGAAAGGACGGACGAAAAGTCGAGTTGCACAGACAGGAATTCGGAGATAGAGCAGAGTGAGGGAGACTTTTGGGTTTCTTCTTCATCTCCACGGAAGGACGAGAGGACTGTGAAGGCGACGTAGAAAGCTTTCTTTCCTAACTCTTTCTATTCTTTAACCACGAAGTCTTTGTTATGAATTTGATTTTAGCTATGTGTGGCTAAATTTTCTTTTCAACCTAGGGGATCTATGAACTTGTTTGAGACTTAGAGATTATTCCCGCGAATCATTTTTGATTTAATTTATTTTAGTTTATTTAATCTTATCTTTATTATTATTGCTTATTGATTGATCACCATTGAGCATGTTTTGGGGATTTAGGGTTGAACTTGGAAGAGGGAATCCTAAATTGACCTTGGGATTAAATAATGTGGAATTAGGTTTAAATTTAATAAGTAATTAGGTTTTAATCTAATTTGCGTCTAGGATAGGAATATACCTAGAAGCTCCGCATAATCAAATTAGAGTGAGTCCGATCTAAAATGCATCTTATTTAGTTGTGTGAGGCATTACATAATTAATTAAGATAGGTATATAAATGGACCGGAAGGCATTTATAGACATTAATACTCTAGATTAGCTGAGTAAATTAAGTCAAAATTAACTTATTGAGAATAAAATCTAGGAAACAAATAAGGGATTAGTGACTCTAGGTTGCTCGTCGATTAGTGTGGTAGTTTTTATTATTTTAATTTTAGTTTGATTTCTTTTATTAATTAAATTCAATCTGATTTGCTCAACTTAAATGAAATTGTGAGATTAATGCTTAACCTCGTGGGAACGATACTTTATTTACTCTTTATTACTTGATACGGCCCGTGCACTTGTGGAGTCTATAGGCTATAAACATTTTGCCCTATCAATATATATCATCCTTATATTTTATCACCCTCTCTCATTCTTTCTTTATTTTTTTGCATGATTATTTTGGGACTTAAAGCCGTACAATATACTTATCGATTCCAACAACAATATAATTGTTTTTAGTAGCTAAATTACTTGTCGTGGAATTTTCCGTTGCAAAAGTTTAATCCAAAACATGCTTTATGTGAAATAAATAGTGTTTTCTCCCAGCATCATAGTTTTAATCTGAGTTTCTATTGAGACCATCGTTGAATAAATTATGATGTGAAAGCACGAAATGGTTAGTGTCTTGTCATTGTTTTCTAGTAGAGGGTCGTCCAATCATCCATTTTCGTTAACGATTAAGAATTATTATACAACTATTTTCTATGGTTTTCCTTTTTTTCCAATTTCCTCAGTGAAAGTATAAAACATGGTTCAAAGTGATGAATAATTTTCAAACTCGTGTCTTCTTTTCTGCCCAAAAAAAGCTTTGGGTCTTCTTTAAAAGAAATAAATAAAACAAATATAATGTAATGAAATGTAAATGTTAGATTTCTTAAAGTAAAATCAAAGATTTGTCTATTCCAAACCTCATAGCCGTGCAAACTTAGTTGGAAGGGATTTATTCGTTTCTCTTCTTAAATATAATGGGAGATATTAATTTCTCTGCTATTAGTAGGGTACGTTCTTTATATAGTATTTTAAAGTAATGTGTCTTCAATTTTAAAAGACTAGAAAAGATGGTGTTCAGTTATTTCATGATTTGCGTTTTTTGAGTTTAATTTGGGGAATAGGACTTTATCAATACAAAGACTCGTTGCTTTATGAGTTTCCTCACCCCCGCAACAGATACAATACCCCACACAGAAATATAATGACGATACCTCATCCACATAATTCCAACTTCCAACTCAATTGTTTATATTGAATACAATATCAACTAATGATGCCATTTCTCTATTTAGCTCTCTGTGTGGGCTTGATATGTCATGCAGAGATACCATCACAGGGTGACACCTTCCTTAAACCATATAATGCCTCTGGCTCGCATATAATGGTTTGAATCTTGATTGATCTATCTTTTGGTGGGGATACTAGCATTATTCACCTATATTCATTTCACTTGACATATCGACTCTAGTGTTTACATTGAAAACAATATCAACTAAAGATGTCATTTCTTTATTTAGCTCTCTGTGTGGGCTTGATGTGTCATGCTCTGATATCATCACAGAGTGACACCTACCTTAAACCATGTAATGCTTTAGGCTCAGATATAATGGTTTGAATCTTGATTGAGCTACCTTTTGGTGGGGATACCAGCATTATTCACCTATATTCATTTCATTTGACATATCGATTCAAGTGTTTACATTGAAAACAATATCAACTAAAGATGTTATTTCTCTATTTAACTCTCTGTGTGGACTTGATGTGTCATGCTCTGATACCATCACAGGGTGACACCTTCCTTAAACCATGTAAAGCTTCAGGCTCTGATACGAAACATATGTTAAGCCTTACCTTAACCTTTGATACCATGTAAGTCTAAGGGCTTGCCTTTACACAAGTCAAAAACAATTTAGTGAGGGCCAACAAAGATTATCACCAACATTCTTAAAAGAGTTCATGTCAAAACCATTTCTCGATTTTGATGTGTACGTAAGGATTGGAAAAATCTCTACAAGACCCAAGTTTCATCGATGAACATCTCCACCACTCTACTTGCGAAAACCCTCTTCTCTTCCATGCATACAATTATAACTGTAGGGAGTCGTCCTTATGTTTGCTTGATCCCAAGATGGAAACCATTGAAGCTTTGAGCATAGACTTGATCTGATCCCTCCATTCGAATATGGTTCGTTGGTTCTTGGAATGACTTTTGCGTGGAACAAGAGAATGATAATAATGACCTTTTGCTCTCAAACCCAGCGATTAATGAGGTAAGATGTGCCACCCAGCTCTAATCCAATAACATAGTAACACCTTACTTAAACCATATAATGCCTCATGCTTGGATATAATGGTTTGAATCTTGTTAACTTTCCTATCCTCTATATCTCATGGGAGGGAATGAAAGTTAACAAGAGAGATTTACGCTGTAATCAGGATGTGACAATTTTTAGTGGAGACAGCATCTATGTTGACCGAGTGGAAGTGTTTTCATGAAGAATGGGATCCTGGAAAGAAGTAGTATTTGGAGTTATATGAAGGACAAGACTTTCTCAAAAAGTCACTGTTAATAGATATTTTGGTTGGGATGGGGGTGCATAAGGTCCTGATATTATAATTTCATTTTGACTTGGCAACGGAAGTTTTTACATTAATAACAATACCTTCTTCAACCTCTATTCTCCTATTTATCTAATTTTGCTTGTTGTGTACGAGAACAAATAAGTTGCTATCATTAATCAAAACCATGCACATGAATTTTACTATAACCATGAATATGCTTTTTATGTGTGTTGGAAGAGGGAATTGGTGCATATGGGAAGAGCTGGGGTTGGACTAATTAATAAATATAGTATTAGACCAACTTTACCTTTCTTACCTCAAATATGTTTTTGGAAGAATGAAATAATGTGCGACAACTTTGACACGGCTTTTTTGTTCAATCTCATCACTGATAATGAATTGAAGTTCCCACCTCTTTATCTGCCCACGATAGGGGTGGAAGATTCTTTCATGCGAAGAGCCTCGTGTCTATGTGCGACACATATGTTGAATAGCATTGCTATGAAATTCTCACTTTCTTTTACATTAGAGATTTACTTTGTCTTAAAAATTTAGGTAGAATAGAGAAATTCAGTTCTATCTGCCTCTAACTTTTTATCATTAGATATTGAGTGTTAATTACTATGATTTTATTTTATTTTTTAATCATCGCATACCATTTTTTGCTTAAAAATTTCAAGAGAGAGCATATTGCAGAGGCAAACTGCTACTCTGATAGAGAGGAGACTTGCATGTGCATTGTGTCCTCATTTATTTGTTCTTTTTCGGGATGAAGATGGTACTATACATTAACATTTGTTTAGACTTAATTTGCAACATTAAACTTAGTACAAAGCTTCCTAATCTCCGGAAAAATGTCCTGATGAGCTATATGAACTGGACTTGTTCCTCTGATAACATCTATATATATATATATATATATATATATATATATAGTTAAAGCAGCAGGGTTCAACAAAGTGACGCAGAAGGGTTATAGCATCATCTACACCAAGTGGATTCATTTTGTATAAGGTGGCGATTGTGGCCATTAGAATTCTGGAAGTCACCACGAAGAAAAGTCTATTCCTATTTTGTTCTCTCACACACACACACATGTATATTGATGGACCCTTGAAAAACTGAGATTTTCTGTTTCCTTTTTGGGCTTAACATAGTTGGATGATGTATTTTTGCGTTTTTAAAAAGTTCAATTGCTTGCTTTTTCATGTAACTACAATTTAGAAGGCGCACACATTTATAGGTTGAAGCTTCCTTTTCATGGGGAAAGGTTCACTTGCTTTGCCATTTCCTTCCAAGTAATCACCCAGTTGCTTTGGGATGTGGCTTGCGTCCGATGCCTCATTTCCTCCGCTGCCGTCCTATACCTAAAGTGGCGTCGTTTTGGAGCAAAATAATGAGCAAGTCCCCCTCTTTAAAAAAAAAAATCAGGACACGAATAGTACTAAAAAGATATTTGAATTCTAAGCATGCGAAAAAATATTTCATGATCTTAAAAAATTATTTTAGTATCTTTAAAAAATATTTTACGGGACTGATTGGTACTAACAAGATACTTTAGGATACTGAATGGTACTGAAAAAAATACCTCATGAAATTGGAAAATTATTTTAGGATCTTCAAAAAAATTTACTCAATTATATTTTTAGTACCAAGCGATTACACGAAATATTTTTTGAAGATCCTAAAATAATTTTCCAATATCATGAGGTATTTTTTTTCAGTACCCTTCAGTATCTTAAAGTATCTTGTTAGTACCAATCAGTCCCATAAAATATTTTTTAAAGATACTAAAATAACTTTTTAAGATCATGAAATATTTTTTCAAAAGTAGTAGCTAGAATTCTGAAAAATAATTTTAGTACTATTCGGTGTCCTAATTTTTTTTTTTTTTTTTTTTTTTTTTTTTTTTTTTTTTATAGAGAGGGGGACTTGCTCATTATTTTGCTCCAAAACGACGCCACTTTAGGTATAGGACGGCAGCGGAGGAAATGAGCATCGGACGCAAGCCGAAATACCCTGAATGGGATCAAAAATTTAGTTAACTCAGATATTTCCAAAGAGGAAGAATAGAACTTCAAGGCTGTGTTCCCGGATTTTTGAGATTTTCTAAGATTACGCGATTAGAACACCGATCAGGGGATTTTATCGGGTAAATGCATAAAGTAAGGGGACATTTTTGTGGTGGAGAGAAGAGGAAAATGAGTGATGTTCATAAGGCCACATCTTCATCATCCTAGCCCTTGATGCAAAAGTTGATCCAAGGGTTGAGATCCATGGAAATTCTCTATAAATAGGCAACCCCTCTTCACTTCATTCCTCACCAATTCACAAAGGAATCCTAGAGAGAGGTTAGAGAGAAGCGAGAGCAAAGAGGAGCTCTGGACAAGGAGTAGCGAAGTGCTGGGTAATTTCTTCGGTCTTTAGTCTTAAGCTTTCGTAGTTTTTCGGTAGTTATAGTAAAAATGTTAGTTTGATCTTTAATCTTCCAAGTATTATTTTAATATCATGTTTTAGGGTTAAACATGATATTTATTTCAAAAATATATTGGAGATGGAGATATGTCAAAATTTTGGAAGATTAGAGTTAAAGTAACGAAGTTCGCGAAATTCCGTCAATTAGGAGAGTTAGGGGCAAAATGGTAATTTGTACCTAAAATGCCTATTATGATATTGGGACTTGATAATATGATATTATCCTTATAGAATATCTGTAATCACGTACCGTTGTTGTACCGCTGTCGTACCGCTGTCAAAAAGTACCATTTTCCGTCCGAGAAGATCCATTTTTCTATTGAGACCATAGTTGAATCAAAGAAGAAAGGTGAACAATGAATTAATCAATAACTTTATTCTCAAAAGTTTGTAATACCCACTTCATGAAAAGGAAAAAAAAATTGGTTTGGATCTATTAATCAATAAATACGATTTATTATTGATTATTTCATACTTTCCTTTTTGATATTTTTTTTTTTCATAATTCAATGATTGAGTAATTATAATTCACTGATTAACTAATCATTTCTTGTTCTAGCAGCATATCCCTCAATTTTAGGAAATGTAATTTATTTTTACCATTGACTATTTATTACTTTCTTTGTGATTTTTTAGGTGGGGGTGGGTAGTTACAAAATATTCTTCCAATTTTATCATCATTGACATATTTATCTCTGAACACTTGTTTGTTTCTAAAACTGGTTGGGTGTCATTTTATGGTGGCGTAGTAGAGGGTTCCATCAGCCAAAGCCTTTCCCCCCAACCTCATCATCATCATCTTCTTTATCCCCTTCATTGCTTTTGTTTTTCCTTTTTCTAATTTATAAACTAAAACGGACGAAAATTAAGGGCCCTATTCATCTTTATTTAAAATGATGGGCAATGAATGCAAAATTGGAGGAGCATGAGATGGAGTTGTGTGGGATGAGCTTGACTTTTACGGCTATAAAGTGATTACTGTGAAAGTCAATTAATATAATATAATTTATATTTGGAATTCTAACACTTAACTGTCATCCTTCCATCCAGAATATCAGTTATAGGGGAAAAGCCAACAACGTGAGAGTCAAAAGAGAGGGCTATTGTGAACCTCACAATTTGACTACTGAAAAATAAGAGAATCAATTTTTCTTTTAAAAATATTTCTGGCAAATAAGAGAACCAATTTAACTTCTCTCCTAATAATGGAAGTAATCAGTAATCAAGCACAGTAATCAAATTGAAACATATTATTCCTTTGTTGACTAGAAGATTGGGAGGGGTCAAAATAAATGTTGCCGGAAAGGTTATCAAATTGGGATACGAATCATGGATCGGAATGCCTATTTTCAGAATCATGAATCAAAATGTATCATGAATTGTAAGATTCATGGTTAATTTTAAGGATGATATTAATGTAAATTTTTTTTTTTTTTTGATAAGATTAATGTAATTTTCATCTAAGAGAGTATCAAAGGTTTTAATATATTAGTCTTTTAAAGGTAAATAACACTACAAGCAAAAAATAAATAAATAATAACAAATAGGGATTTCATGGGGATAAGTGAAAGGGAATCGGGAATAATCATAGAAGCCAAGGAAATTCCTAGATAAATCTGGAAAAAATCAAAAAAGAAAAACAAAAAAGAAGGTTTTCTAAAGTCAAGTTGTGCAAGATCCACCTAATATGTACGCAACCTGAATCATCCAAAATCACAGAAATTGCTAACGTCATTCCTGCATTCCGGCTTGTATCACTCGTAGAATCCCAAGATACATGCATTAGTAAGATATATCAACATATTCTTATCTTTTTCACTTATTTTTGAATCAAATTGTTAGATACAACTCAAGATTCATAGGATTCTAACTACCATGGTTGCCGGTGCTAGTGAGTAGTAAAATGTCACACCTTGAAAATTTAGAGGTGATTAGCACGGAGTATAAAAGAACTCACACTCCCTAAAAAAAACAATACAGACAAGTGCCTAACAACGTAATTATAATATAATTTTGAGCATGTATAACCATTTCTAAATCTCTCTCTCTCACACACACACATACATACATACATACATACATATATATATATATGAACAAATTTCTAAAAATCAAAATAATAGGCCTTTGTGAAACTTTTAGCAAAATATTCTTTATGGGTCAAACTTTCTAAAAGCTCTACAATAATTGTGAGTTCACTATAGTATAGTAAGCTCCACTCCCCTTAAAGCATTTATGAACATACATTCCTATAACAAAAGAAAGTAGGGATCCTACCTATAAATTTCGTGGAGCTCCTCCTATAATAGGATTTTCAAAACATAACACCAAAGCTTGAGTTTACATCGCCATAGAGATTGATCAACACAATGCTTCAACTTCAATTAGGCAGGAGGTATTGAGTCAATTACGCTATTTGAGACCAAAAATATTTTTTCGGTGAATAGCATCCCATTAATAGAAATAAATATAATACTAAAGGAAATAATTTAGATAGACTTAACTTTTTTTTTTTTGGCCCAAAAAATCAAATTTTATTAATACCAAAATAAGCTTACAAACACTAAGAGCCGAAGCCAAGAAAACACTAAAAAAATACCTATCCATGCAACCTAACACACCACTTACCAACCTATCCAACCTAAACAATCTAAATCAAAACAAACAACTATACTTGCGTATCAGTGTAATGGGTTCCCCTTTAACCAATTCCTTCCCTATCAGTTGCTACAAAAATACTGTTGCAGGTACTCATGGTTTGTTTTGAATCATAGTCCATAATGTTGCTTAAAGAGGATGTTGGAATGTCCAACCAACCTTGCTGGCTCATCCTCTTTGCTACATCAATTGCTAATTTAGATAGACTTAACCTTGAATTATAATATCATGATGATAAAATTTTCAACTTCTAAATGGAGGCATAAATTGAAACCATGAAAGTTTATAATAAAGAGGTAAAAGTTATTTTCAACTCCCAACTATGAAATCATAACCAGCATAGATCAATTTTTATAAAAGTTTATTACTAAACATAATTAAAAATGTATAAAAGATCATTAAATAAATAATACCAACTATGAAAACAATTTTTCTTTCTAAATCAGTTTATTTATGGTTATTTGTGGCCTTTAAATACCCTCTTGGAATTGATATGATAATAACAAAAGTAAGCAACATTGACCAGACAAGTGTCAGACTTTTTAATTGTAAATTCTTAAAGGAAAGAGGCACTTCATAAGACAAGTGTGACAGTTTACAAGTTCTATGTGAGAATTTACAAAACGAATAAACTAATTTGTAAGACACACAACTAAAAACTTGACACTTGTGCTATTTACAAGAGGCACTTCACACGACAAACGTGACACTTTACAAGTTATATGTAATAATGTACAAGACAAAAAAACTAATTTGTAAGACAAACAACCGAAAGCCTGACATGTACTATTTACAAGAAAAGAGTCACTCCACAAGACAATTGTGATACTTTACAAGTTACATTTGAAAATTTACCATACGGGTAAGTAACTAATTTGCAAGCTACGTGTTTTGTCATTGTATAAGCTACCAAACTCAATTGGATATATGGTTTGGGAAATGCCTCCAAAAGATAGAACGGTTCTCATTGATTGTCACATTTGGCCTTTTTCCCAATAAAAGTTCAACGTCTAATAAATGTTAGCCAAGAGCCAAATTTCTATCTCCATGAAAAAAAAGGAAATTAAAAAATTATAAAAGGGACGCCAAAAATAATGCTCTTTGAGCCAAAAGCTCTACCTTTAGTGTCTCTTTTCTAAATTGGGATCATAAAGTCTACTTGTAGCATCTTTTTTCTAAATTGAGCACCAAAAGTTTGCCAAAAGTAGACTTTTAGCATCCCTTTTAAAATCAGTTAATGCAGCATGATGAACATGCATATATGGAAAAGGCAGGTCAACAGGAACAAGTTTTGTTGCATCATAACCTCTGTAGCAAATTTCTTTTCCTCCTCAGGATTGCCTTCGGTAATTCACTGTTTCGTCACAAAATTAATTACTTCCTCTTACTTTGGTAATTCCTTTTCCTCTGGTCTATTTCAGCGAGGGGAGAGAGAAGAACCGTGCCTTTAATGAATAGTAATTTAATAGAACCTCCAAAAATAGTGTGCCGCATCTAAACCTTTAATTATATATCAATATTAATAATTAGTTATAGACAAAAATATTGTCCTCTTACAAGTTGCAATCTTAAAATATGTTCGGTTCTGTTTTTAATTTTTTTATTTTTCAGAATAGTTTTATAAATTTATTTTTCCAAACAAGTTTGAAACTAATTACACATTCATTTCCGACCAAAAATAGGATATAGTTTAAAAGTGAATTTGGGTTCTGAATATGAATTTTTTATTTTTATTTTATTTTATCTTTTATATTTATCACAAAAGAGAGATCATGGTATATACTTGAATAAAGGAAACTATAATCTTCATAAATTAAATAAATGTTCTTACCAGATATTTTGCAAAAAGGAAAAACCAATCTCCCAGTCCTTATAATTTCCTCAAATTTTGAATCAGGTGTTTAGACTTTTCTTTCTTTCTATGAGATCCTTGAAGTTTAGACCGTTAGATCCAAAAGTCCTTCTGTTACAAAGTCCGTTAAATTAGTGTGAGATGGCGTCCAGCTGGAAATATTTACTTTGACGAAGCATGAACCGGCACCGATGCGCGCACGAGGTCGCTTGTCTTCGCGTTGAATTCACGGGGGACGAAGACATTATTATCCGTAAAAAATCAGACTCCATCCACTTCATCCTCAAAGCGATCCGTTGACACTTGAATCCACGTTTCTTACTCATCAAAAACATGAGCAGGGAATTCTCATCCCTAAATATTTTTTTTAATTTTTTTTTTGAAAAAATACTTCATACACTAAAAATTAATTAGCTTAAGATATTAGGTGTTGAAATTTTCTTGAAGATATTGGATACTACTAGAAATATATTTCAGGATATTGGTGTTATAGAAAAATATTTCTGAATGCAATATTATAAATCGATTAATTTGATATATCAAGTGGCAAAAATATTTCAGGTGTAACATATAATTTAATCTAAATAAATTAAAAATATAAAAAAAATTAAAAAAAGTCCCTCATCCAAAATTAGGGGATAAGCTGGGCATGCATCGACACCTGCCCCTTAAACGTCTTCAGTACACTGCTACAGATCTCTGGAAAGGCAATCCTCCTTTAATTTCTTTGAGCCACCCAATCCATGACACTTGAAAAAGTCCCTTTAACTTGACTTTTATTCCCATCAACGTTTCTCTCTTCAATTAGGTAGCCTCCTCATCTTTTTTCCATGATTTTTCGACACATCCTTTAATATTTCCCCACATGGCCGGTTTTCAGCTAAAACTTTATAATTGGGATGCTCTGTTTTTCGAGTTTTCTGCTGTCTTACGTACAGCACTCAAATTCTTTTGGGATCTACAAGGAATATGGATGCAGAGACTGAGAGTTGGTGGGGTTTGGGGAAGGAAAGTGAATTGAACATGTTTTGAGAATGAAACCGAGCAAGTGAGGGAGGGGTGTAGTCAGAGCAAGTTTTTCCACTTGGGCGCTCCTCACATCACTTTAACTGAAGTTCTTTTGGACCTTCCCCATTTGAGTTAACAGTAGAAATTGTTTTTTCAACGTGATTTATGGTTTACGATGTAAGTGTGTAAGAGGAGTTTTATTTCGACTTACGTGAACGTATCTTTTAATGGCAGCTCAAACTGGCACACTCAAAGGATCTCAAGGGAAAAATTGTCCAAGGGTTTGATCCAAAATTGAAGGAAATTATAAGGTTCGGGAGATTAATTTCCCTAATTTTTGTCTTTAACGTTTAAAACGGTATACTAAGTGGAAAACAACATTAGATGGGCTAAAACTGTTCTACTACATGTAAATTCATTTTTCATAGATGTATGACGTCATTTTTATCTGCAAGTGTAAATTTGGAGAAAACGATCACTTTTTTTTTTTTTTTTTTTTTTTTTTGTTAGAAAAGATTTTTTTTTTTAACCCAAAATTTAATGTCCAAGATGAAGAAGAAAAACTCCACTAAAAAAATAAATTTTTACAATGCATATCCATTAGCACCAGACAACTTTTTATAATGGAATGTTCATATTCTATTCAATTTTGCATTTGCCTTTGTACATGTTTTTTATAATGGAATATTCATATTCAGGCCCAAAAAAAAGTACAAGACAACTTTTAAATTTTCACTTCACTCTCTAGTTCCCATAACTTTGTTTTTCTGTGTCCTTTCGAAATCATTGGACAATTATTGGTTCTTAGCTTGCTTTGCATGGAACTACAGAATGATAATAATGACCTTTTGCCTTGAAACCCAACATTTAATCAGTTAAGACATAAAGTGATTAATGGCTTGTTTTGGATAATTAATTTTTAACTAGTCTATTTTGGAAAAATCTTAACTAATTTGTTCCCCTCTCGATGTCATTCTTTCTTTATTTTTAGATATGATATATATAGGGACATAAAGCCAGACAATCTACTTGTTAGTTCTAACAACATTGTAAAGTTGGATGACTTTGGTTTGACTAACCATACAAGTTCTCGGATATCTTGTGAAAAATGCATTCACATGACAAAACCGATTCGCCATTGATTTTTAAACTTGATGAGACTTACTATCTACAGTAATTTAAGATGATGTTTTATGTTTAGGATGGGGTGTTTGTCCCATAACATTTATGGTTATTTGTGGCCTTTTAAATACCCTCTTAGAATTTATACGATAGTCCCAACACTAAGCAACATTGACAAAAAGTGTCAGGCTTTTTAATTATAAATTCTTAAAGAAATGAGGCACTTCACAAGACAAGTGTGACACTTAATATGTTATATCTCGAAATTTACAAGACGAATAAACTAATTTGCAAGACATACAACTAAAAATTTGACACTTGTGCTATTTACAAGAGGCACTTCACATGACAAGTGTGACGCTTTCCAAATTATATGTGAGAATTTACAAGACGAATAAGCTAATTTTCAAGACATACAAATGAAAAGTCTAACACGTGCTATTTATAAAAAAGAGGTACTTCACAAGACAAGTGTGACGTTTAACAAGTTCTATGTAAAAATTTAACATATGAATAAGTTAATTTACAAGACATATCATTGAAAAGCTTGACACACTTATTTTTTTGGTTATAAAGGAGGGTATTTTTGTCCCTTCCCTCTTGAAATTACTTCACTCCCACCATAAAGACCGAACTGATATTTCATAAAATTAAGGGGCCTTTTAGTAAATATTTTACTATAGAGGGCTTAGGTAAAAGTTTCCCTAATTTTAATCTGACTCCCTGTTGAGACCATCTTTGAATAAAATGATGTGAAAGTGTGAAAATAGTTCGTATCTTTTCATGGTGGGTTACCAGAAGGTCCCATCATCCATTTTTTTGTTAACGAATAAGAATTATTATACAACTATTTTCTTTGGTTGTCTCTTTCTTTTCCTTAATATAAGTGTAAAACATGGTTCAAAGTGATGAATTTTCAAAGTTGTGTCTTCTTTGCGACCCGGAAAAAGAAATTCGAACCCTCTATAAATATAATGGATACATGAAAAAAGAAAATTTCTAGTAATAAAACCGATGGATGACTAGTTGACTACAGCCGCTCCTTTCTAATAGACTCACATGCTGGTTAGGCTTGGGTTTGGGCTTGGGCTACCTATCCCATATTTGCATGGGTAACCGTACATCCAGGATAGGAAGCCTTTCCCATTTTTCTAAAGATTTACTCACGAATTCTTCTCTGAGAAAACTATTGTTGTTTTTATATTTTATTAATTGTAAAGCAAGTATATTCTTGATATTTTTACTAATGAAGTAGAACCTACAACTCGAAGTGAAGCAAAATCAAATGTCTTTAAAATTGATGATAGTGGTGAAGAAGATGAAAATGATAATCATCGTACTTATGTTGCTTAGTGGTAAGCTTGTTATGTTTTGTGTGAGTTACTTGTGGACAATAATTTATTCTTGATTATGAATTAATGACTGCATTTGTTTATTACATTAAGCTTGTTGTGTAGACATTAATGTTGACAACATTTATTTAATAAATTAGAATTTTAATTATTGTATTATATTTCTTTGAAAAAATGTAGGAAAAATAATTTTAATTCATAAAAAAGTTTTCCGCCTGGGCTGCGGGCCTTGAAAATCAAACATTTTTCTTACCCGAGCCTTTCCGCCCCGATTCGCGCCTTTAAAAGTGCACAACCCACGCAACCAAGTGACCACCACATGTTATTTTAATTTCAAGTTTTTAAGTTGAGAGATTGAGTAAAGAAGGAAGGTGGAAAATAAATTTGTTCCGAAATGTTTGACCCTAAATTTTGAGAGCATATGAATCTATGTGGAAAATGTGTAACGTCCTTAATATAAAAAATATTTACCTAATTTGGTTAGATTAATGAAGTTAGTTAAATTAGTTAATATAACATGTATTTTCTAAAACACTCCTCTCATCTTTCTTAATTCCCTCATTCCCCTCCTCCTTAATTACTGTTGATGGAGCATCTATAGGAGTAAAATTGGAAAAGATTGACAAACATGCAGACTATGTCTTCCATTTATAATTTAGAGCAACTTTCTAAATATGTCTTATATTAATGATTAAATGAGTATTATTTTTATTAACGCCAAACCGAAAGAATTAATGATAATCGTGGTAATCAAGAATCAAGCACAATAATCAAACCTCTCTCAAAATCAATGTTATCGAAAGGCATACGCAATTTATCCATTTATTATAGGTCATTACCTCTATGAACATGGCTTGGTTACTTACGATAGTGTATGCTAGTCCGAATGTTACGTCTCGGCGTGTTTTGTGGAGCGAACTTGGTAGGCTGGGGAATTCGATAGAAGGGGCATGGATGTTTTTTTTTTTTTTTTTTTTTTTTTTTTTTTTTTTTGTGGTTGGGAGGGGATGATTTCAACGCTACTCTCTTAGATAAGGAACGAAGATCAACAGCTGCTCATCGTCTTTCTGACGACAGAGATTTTACGAGCTGGGTTGAGACGATGAATTTGCATGCCACGAGGAGACGGGGTGCAATCAAGCTCGTCCGGACCGGGTTCTTGCCAATGAGAGGAAGAGTCGCTTGTTCAGCCATGCTCGTGTAACACATCTCTCTCACTATACATCTCGACCATAGGCCCTTGCTTCTACGAATGGATCGAGTTGCGATCGCCCACGACCGAATGCGCCGATCCGTTTTATTGCATCATGGTTTTACACTCTGAAGCACCGACACGCTTATTCCAGGGAAATTTGCGCGTCGGTCGAGGTTCGGATGGCGACACGCGTGGACACGCTCCGACACGCGTGTCGGAGGTGGTCAACGCCGTCCGACGCGTTGACCGGTCGGACACGCCTCCTTGACCGTGTCGGACACGGTTAGGGGCATTCCAGAATATTCAAAAATTTATAAAAAAAAAAAAAAGAAAAGAAAAAAAAAGGCCGAAAACTTGAGAGAATCTAAGACAATCTTGAGAGATCGAGATTGTAAAACAGATATAGAGAATTTGAACCTAGGTTATTTGCGTTGCGTGAGATTCTGAGACAGATATAGAGATTCTGAGCTTCGACCTTCGCCGCCATTGTCTCGTTCTGATTTCTGAACCTCAGCTCCGCCCTTCGCCGAATCGTCGTTCCCTTCACCATATTGTCGTCGTTCTCCTTCTCAGATCAGATAGCCGATAGCGATCAGCCGATCACCATTCACCAATAGGTACGAACGCGTGAGCTGTCTTTGAGAGTTGAGAGTCTGACCTTTCAATCTGAGGTTTATTGCTTTTGTCCTTTTTTTTATTGCATCTTGACTCGAAATCTGTGACTCTGTAAGTGTTATTGTTTTTTTATTTTTTGCTTGCAACTGTGGCTTGCTTGCTTGTTTTGTTTTACTTGTACCGAATCTACCAATAGCCCATAGCCCCATAGGCAATTAGGCACAACTTGCTTACTTGCTTTATTTATGTTTTACTTGCACTTTGTTCCTTTTTATTGCTTACTTGCTTTTTTATTTTTCACTTGTAATTGTTGCTTATTAGCGTAATACTTTGTGACACTCGACTCGTTTTTATTTTTTAGTTTTAGTATAGTTAATATTTAGTAATATGTATGTTATGTTTGTATTGAGTTGAGTCAAAAAAAAAATATTAGGACTAGTAGGTAGAGGGCTTGATCATTTTTTTGATTAATTTTGTTTTTGTTGGACTTATTTGTAGTATGGATCATTCAAGTTATCGATTGCTAGTACTCCCGCTGCTCCCAATGCTTCGATAGTGAATTATTATTAAGTAAACCATTATGGAAATATGTTACCAAATTAGATGATGGAGTGGAAGCGGAGGGAATTTGTCTTGGACATGCAACTTCGTAAAAAGGATTTTAAAAGTTCGTATACTAGAGTGAGGGCTCATCATTTGCAATTATTAGGCAAAGGAGTTGGTAAATGTTTATCAGTGCAAAAAAGAGACGTGTTAGAGATGAAAAAATTGGATGAAGAAGCTACGAAAGAATGCAATTTAATAAACCCGAAACGTACCTTTACCCCCTCCTCTTCTAGCGTTTACGACTCTAAAAAGAGAAGAACTAAGGGTCCTCTTGAGAAGTCATTCAATGTTGGGGAGCGAGAAGAATTAAATCATCTGATTGCTAGAATGTTTTATTCAGCGAGAAGAATGCAATTATTTTTTGCTTGCAACTGTAAAAGAGACGTGTTAGAGATGAAAAAATTGGATGAAGAAGCTACGAAAGAATGCAATTTAATAAACCCGAGAAACGTACCTTTACCCCCTCCTCTTCTAGCGTTTTACGACTCTAAAAAGAGAAGAACTAAGGGTCCTCTTGAGAAGTCATTCAATGTTGGGGAGCGAGAAGAATTAAATCATCTGATTGCTAGAATGTTTTATTCAGCATGATTGCCGTTCAATTTGGCGAAGAACCCATGCTTTGAAGTTTCGTATACTTTTGCAGCAAATCATAATATTGCAGGTTATTTGCCACCAAGCTATAACACATTGCGAACTACTCTATTGCAATAGGAGAAAGAAAATGTTGATAGGTTGTGTGAACCTATTCGAGAGGATTGGACTCATAAGGGGGTGAGTATTGTAAGTGATGGGTGGAGTGATTCACAAAGGAGGCCACTCATTAATTTCATGGTAGTATCTGATGGTAGAGCAATGTTTTTAAAATCAGTTGATTGCTCAGGGGAGATTAAGGATAAAATTTTTATTTTCAAGTTGCTAAAGGAAGTTATTCAAGAAGTAGGAGAGGCGAATGTGGTTCAGATAATCACAGATAATGCTGCAAATTGTAAGGGAGCAGGGCAACTAATTGAGCAAGAATTTCCATCTATTACCTGGACACCATGTGTTGTCCACACATTAATTTGGCTGTGAAAAATATTTGTGCTGCAAAGAATGTGGAGAACAATAAAACAGCATATGAGGAATGCAGTTGGATTTCTGATATTGTAGGAGATGTTGCTCAAATAAAGCATTTCATTATGAATCATTCTATGAGATTGTCCATCTATAATGAGTTTGTGAATTTGAAGTTGCTTTCTATTGCCGATACTCGTTTTGCTTCAAAGATTGTGATCTTTGAAGAGGTTCAAGTTAGTAAAGGGTGGTCTCCA